>JAYMSF010000213.1:0-18688 GCA_036897335.1 Silene vulgaris | reverse complement strand
GGGAAAAAAAAGTGAAAGGGGAGGGGCAGCTGTTTGTTAATTTTATAAAAAACAGCTGCCGTAATCTTTTTTTTTTTTTTTTGGGTTGCCTTCAATCATATATATATGTATTGAATTAAAAACTTTGTTGAATCAATTAATTTGCTTGTTTATGTATTTTAATGTATAGGGTGGCGCGGTGTTGTGAGTAATGTAATTTTGGTCCGTTATCTAATGAAATTTTTAATCAATGGTTTTGTATGATCGATCTATTTATTTATTCAACCGAAATCATTGGGGGGATTAGTAGCAAATTATTTTTGTCGACTGTTAATCGTTGTGGTATTGAGATTCTACGATTGATTAGTTTTCCTGCTAGTGAATTAGCGGTCGACAATCTTGACAATTATTCCAAAAAATAGCGCACATTTCATATGCTAAACACAATTCTTTGTTAAAGACGGACATACCCGTCTTAAACACTAAAACGTCTCATGGTCACAATTATTGCAACACTTCATTCCCTGCTGTGCTCGTTTGAAGGTTAGTAGTTTGACCCCTACTGCCCTACACATGTAGATAAGACAAGTCTAGGGAATCGCAAAGTGTTTGTCTTTAGCTACTCAAGAGGGTAATATTTGACCCGTCACAAGCTTGTGACGGATACGTCCGTCACAAATGAGAATTTGTGACCTACAAAAGGCTAGCTACATCCAGCACATGTATACCTAGACTAGAGAAGGCCCTTATCAAGAGGTGAATGGTTTGACGGACATGGAAGGGAGGTGCAACGTTGCCGGTGATGGCGGAGGGATTAGGTATGAGAGAGTTGCCGGCAATGGTGACCTTAGGAACTTTATGTCCGGGTGCAAATATTACCGGTTCATGATTCGGTACATTAGAGCATTTATCATAACTCTTATCGGTTGAACAAAATTCTCCTTAACATCCTTCAATTGTTTACTTTTTATTGATGCACATCTCTTTTCGTCTATTTAAAACCATGTTTACTCCTAACCTTTTATTTAATCCTAGACACAGATAAGATATATAGCCGTTATCGTACATCTTAGTAAATGAAAATATTAGAGCGGAAGACATTCTATTGTTGGTTGAGTTTACCATAATGTGGTATACCCAGTAAACCTTTAAAACTCAACCCGACCGAATTGATTTGACATGACTCCTGAGCTTAGAAATGTAGAAATAACTCGAATTAACTAAAAATGACTAATTTAAAATCACATTTAAAATCAACCATTTAAATAAATAATCAATTACAAATCTAACTCCTAAATAAGTAGTTTCCAAAACACATTATTTCGTCAACTTAATCAATAAATCTCTCTCAAATCTCAATCACTAGCCCGTAAACTATCCAACCAAAGATCAATTAGTAGACTATACAACCAGTTGTATGGTGTAGAATCCGAGCTCTATACTAAAGCCAACGACGATTGACTTGAGATGACATACCCGAAACCTAAAATGAACTGACTCTACCCCAAATCCCTAGCTTACTCAATCTACATAGTATAAAAGCCAAGTATTTTTCAAGCATTGTGATTAGTTGCTGAATTTAAGGAAATGGGAAAAACTCTTATCTCAGACCCACCATGTTCTATGTACACAATTAATTTCTCTCTATTTTTCTAGAAGCTTTCCTTTATTTTCATTTCTTTTTTTTTTTCATTATAAAAACTATGCATTTCAGAATTTCAGATTTCAAACTTTTAATATACTAAAACAGTAAAACGTATATACATGTCTTAAAAAAAGCGTACATACATAAAAAATATTCGAATCTCTAAGATGCATTGAAAACTTAGACACGATCATTTATATGCTCCTATATATGGCGCCTGCTATTACGACCTGTGTATTTTTTACACGGGTATAAAACTAGTTGTACAACAAACCTAAACTCACCCGACCAGTACTCAACCCAATTTGAATTTAACCGGAAGCCAACCCAACTAACCCGTTTGGCTGATCTACCGTATAAACCTCCGAGTTTCCAATCGTCAACCATTCCAATTTGCAACAACTCAAACATATCATACACAAAAGATGTCAACAAATACAAAATAACCCGAAGCTGAATCGATCTAACCCGTTTCCGAGCTCCGACCCAAACCATTGGCTAGGTCTAGTGGAAAACCAAAACAACATGGGACACATGAACACATTCTAACCCATTTAAAAGATGTCAACAAATCCAAAATAACCCGAACCTAAATCGATTAAACCCGTTTTCGAGCTCCGACCCAAACCATTGGCTAGGACTAGTGGAAAACCAAAACAACTTGAGAATTGGGACACATGAACACATTGTATGGAACAAACCAACAATTCCCAATGCAAAACAGCAAAGAAGATGCCAAGATGCTACTCTATTCTCATAGTCTCCTAATCTTACTCCACCTGTAATACCAAACAAACTCGTACACCACTCTCTACAGTCACACTCCCTTCACCAGTTTCACCCTTTCCTACATTCCCTCCACAAAAATTACCATTCTACCCCTCGAATGCCTCTCCTCGAACCCACCACCTAAAACGATGTCGTTTCCTCTCTTCCTCTCCCTCTTCTTCCTCCCCCTCCTCTCTCACATTTCCGCCACCTCCCCCTCAAACGACGCCGTTTCACTCCTCTCCGTCAAATCCGCCGTCACACTCGACCCCACGCGCTTCCTCTCCACCTGGCTCCCAACCACCGACCACTGCACCTGGTCCGGCGTCACGTGCTCACTCCCCGGTCACGTGACATCACTCAACCTCGCTGGAAAAAACCTCGCCGG
The DNA here is from genome assembly GCA_036897335.1 of Silene vulgaris. Lineage (NCBI taxonomy): Eukaryota > Viridiplantae > Streptophyta > Magnoliopsida > Caryophyllales > Caryophyllaceae > Silene > Silene vulgaris. The sequence continues at coordinate 15,908 of JAYMSF010000213.1, read as the reverse complement.
AACCCTACATTCCGCCGTCGGAAACTTGTCGGAGCTTCGGTTTCTCTCTCTTTCAGGTAACGCGTTTTCCGGCGAGATTCCGACGGAGATCGGGAATCTCCGGCGGCTTGAAACGCTAGAGCTTCAATTGAATAACTTTAGTGGAGGAATTCCTAAGAAGATTAGTAATCTTGTTGTTAATTCGGTTCAAGTCGTTAATTTATCGTTTAATTTGTTGACCGGACCGATTCCCGAGGGTTTAATCGGGTTTGGTAGGGTTAGGGTTCTTGATTTGTCGAATAATCAGTTATCTGGTAAGATTAATTTAGGTAAAGGTGAATGTTTGTTTTTACAGCATTTGAAGCTTTCTAATAATTTTATTGTTGGTAATGTGGTTAGAGAGATTGGGAGGTGTGTGAATTTGAGGACATTGTTGTTGGATGGGAATATCTTGGAGGGGAGTATACCGCCGGAGATTGGCGCGATTTCTGAACTTAGGGTTTTGGATTTGTCTAGGAATAGTTTGACGGATGAGATTCCGAAAGGGTTGGGGAAATGTAGGAAGTTGAGTGTGATTGTGTTGACTAATTTGGAAGAGTATAGGGATGATCGGTCTTTGAGTGTTTTTCGAGGAGAGTATAATGCATTTGTTGGTGGGATTCCGGAGGAGGTGTTCATGATTCCGGGTTTGAGGGTTTTGTGGGCGCCTAGGGCGAATATTGGAGGTAGGTTGTGGGGTGGTTGGGGCGAGGGGTGCTCGTTGGAGGTGGTTAATTTAGGGCAGAATTATATGGAGGGGATGATACCTAGGAGCTTGGGGTTATGTGGGAATTTGAGTTTCGTGGATTTGAGCTCGAATCTGTTTGAGGGGGAGTTCCCTTCGTTAGTTCGAGTTCCTTGTGTAGTGTTTTTGAATGTTAGTCGGAATTCTTTATCTGGGGTTCTTCCATCGTATGTGAATAGCAGTTGTGGTAAAGGTGGAGACTTGGATGGGAAAGATTTGGGTTTTCTCAATGAAGAAGATATTCGGTATGCTTACTCAACCGTAAGCATCTGGAGTTCGCAAATGAATGGTCGAATAGAGCCAATGCCGGATGATGGCGTTGTAATAACCCATGATTTTGGCTGGAATAATTTCAGTGGTCCGCTGCCTCTATTTTCTTTGTCTGAGGGGTTATTCATGGCTAATTCGCGTATATCTTATAATCTTTTGCTGAACGATAATGGCTTCAATGAGTCTCTTCCACGTGAGCTGTTGTCCGACTGTAGCCGTCTTCATAGCTTCTCGTTGAACTTGACAGCCAACAAGTTATCTGGTGAGATTTACCCGACATTACTTCAAGAGTGTGTACAGCTTACAAGATTCGAAGCTGCACAAAATCAGATTACAGGATCGATTTCATCTGGTATCAACAGCTTGCTTATGCTCATTTATCTTGATTTGAATGATAATCGCTTATCCGGGCCTTTGCCTGAGCAGTTGGGAGACTTGAAACATTTGAAATCACTACTTCTCGGTAACAATAGCTTCACGGGGAAAATCCCTTCACGACTTAGTCAATTGAGTCTCCTTGAGGTCTTGGATTTATCTGAAAATAATCTTAGTGGAGCAATTCCTTCCACATTGGGAAACACAAGTAATCTTGAAATTCTATTGTTAGATCGCAATATGCTCACTGGTGATATACCTGAATCATTCTCGTTGTTGTCTCATTTGGTGCAACTAGATGTGTCTTATAACAACCTCACTGGTCGTATTCCGCCACTACGACATATTAACGATTGTGAAAGCTTCAAAGGGAATAGCTTTCTGCATTCATGTCCTGAACCATATTCATTGCCACCAGCTGGCTTACCATACCCTCTTGAAGTTCATAATGAGCATCATCACAGAAAAATGAAGTCTTTGATAATTGCGACAGCAGCTTCTATATCTGTTGTGCTTGGTGTTCTCCTAATGATAGTGCTTGGTCTCACTCTTGGTCGAAAGAAACTCCGTGGACTTACTCGCCTGAGGAGAAAAGTAGTGGTGACTTTTACTGACACCCCAATTGAACTGACCTATGATAATGTTGTCAGCGCGACTGGAAATTTCAGCATTCGGAATTTGATAGGTACTGGAGGATTCGGGTCGACTTACAAGGCTGAATTAGTTCCGGGCTATCTTGTAGCAGTAAAGAGGCTCTCCATGGGGAGGTTTCAGGGGATTCAACAGTTTGAAGCTGAAATTAAGACATTAGGTAGGGTTCGACATAAGAACCTTGTCACCCTTATTGGGTACTATGTAGGAGATACCGAGATGTTCTTGATTTACAATTATCTTTCTGGTGGAAATCTCGAGACATTCATTCACAACAGGTCGTCAGGGAATGTCAAATGGGCAGAAATCTACAAGATAACTGATGATGTGGCTCATGCCCTTGCTTGCCTTCACTATTCATGTGTTCCTCGGATAGTTCATCGGGATATCAAGCCAAGCAACATTCTTCTTGATGAGGACCTTAATGCCTACTTGTCTGACTTTGGGTTAGCTCGGCTTTTAGAAGTTTCTCAGACACATGCTACAACAGATGTGGCCGGCACATTTGGTTATGTGGCACCGGAGTATGCGACCACATGTAGAGTGTCTGACAAGGCCGATGTTTACAGCTTTGGTGTCGTCCTTCTAGAATTGATGTCTGGGAAGAAATCGTTCGATCCTTCATTTTCTGAATATAACAATGGTTTTAACATTGTTCGTTGGGCCACGATGTTGGTGGACGAGGACCGCAGTTCTGAGTTCTTCTCTTCAGACTTATGGGAAACAGGGCCTGAGGAGAATTTATTAAAGATGTTGCGCCTTGCATTATCATGCACTGTGGAGGCACTTTCCGTTAGACCATCAATGAAGCAAGTTCTTGAGAAATTAAAACAGCTAAGCACTTGAGAGAATGATGTGCTGGTCTTGAGATTTCTGTTCGCAGCTTAAGATGGTAATCGGGAGGTGATCAGGTGACTGATTTCGGATGCATGGATATTCTTACACTTCAGGTATCTTTTCACCTGCTACTGTTCTCTGAGAAGTTCCTTGTGTTATTATCAAGCTGCTCTTTGATTTAAAGTAACTAAAAGACAGACTAATGCTCTTTGGTATACGTAGCTTCAAGAGCTAATGTGTGTTCCCTTATTTCAGGGCAATTGAATGCGTGAGAGCCATACTCGGGAATAAATGAGAGGGAAGCGATTCATTGTACTTATGAATTTGTGTTTCTTAGTCATGCGGCTATGGAAAGTTTGCTCACAACTTATCAAGTTGACAACTAGGTTTGTTTACGCTCTAAGGCGGACAACCTTATATTGGGTTAAAAATCAAGTCTTCTCTTCCAGAAGGATTGACTGAAATTTATTAATGGAGTAACCATTGGTTGAAAATCAAGTGACAGACAAAATGAAGACTAATATTGCAGGTAATTGTTCTTCAATCACTGCCATAATATTAAAACTGCATCAATGCTTTAAAACAATTTGTGTAGCTTTTCATGCTGGTTTGCGCTGGGAATCTGGGATTGATGTGATATTGTCTACTACTCTGTAGTAATTTGCAGGCCAACAAGGCAACAATGTGCTTCATTCTCTGACTGCATGGGGTGTTTTTTTTTTTTTGGACTTCTGAAGCGGATGAAGAAGCTCACATCAAGAGTTCTTTGCTTGTAGGCTAAAATGTGAAAAGTTTGAGGCACAACAAGTCTCAGATGGAGACATTGGTGAACTTTACCAAGTGGCTGTGGCCGAAGTCTGGCAGATCATCTATTTGTTGAAGTCGTCATTGGTAATTGTTGGGCGACAACGTAAGAAGATATCACACACCCGTTACACAATCATCTTGGTCTGCTGGTCACGCCACCTCTTTTTCATTTTCTGTCATAAAAGTTTCACTATCACAATCACCTTGGTCGGCCGCTCATGCCTCCTTTTTTACAGTATTTTCTGTTATATGTAAATCATGTCGACTCTTCAAATTGGGAATGCTAATGTTCTTGTTCTAATTTACAATTTACAATGCTATGTTGATTTTGTTGCTGAGGTGACTAAACACTAGAGGCCGGAAACTTCTTCTGACTGCATTCAGATAACTCTTGCTAAAAGGTGACCTTTCAATATCGAATCCTGAAATGACCAAAAATTCAGGAATTATCGTAATTGTCATTAATATCGTGCTGACTACAGAGACGCTTAAATCACTTGGCAAAACATGGTTATCCTAGACCAATTCAGAAGTTATCGGAATTGTCATTAGTATCGTGCTGAATAATATACAGAAAGGCTTAAATCACTTGGGCAAAACGTGGTTATCCTAGAACTGAACAATTTCTGCAAAAATCTAAGCTAGTATTTCTCCTGATGAGCGAAACCAAGAAAGCTAGCTACCATTAGCCGCCAGCTTAACCTTCATAACGAGCTCCTCTGTCGTCGTTCCGATTATCTCATTAGCTCGCTTCAGGCTTACTGTATAGAATCTTCCGATTGAATCCTGACATATATCATTTTTTCAAAGCATTAGTGGATAGCAAAGCCATACAAGTATGATACCACAGACTTCTAAATTCTAACCCTAAATACTCTCTTTGAAAACAAATCGGTTAACTAATTCACCCCAATAAAGTGCTATAGCGTATAGGTCATCGTCTGTGTCAGTGCCATACAACTAGACCTGACAACACGCCATTTGCTCCGGCTACTTTTGGTCAGGATTTCAAGTTAGTTCGGTTTCAAATGTGCTACAATCGGGTCATTTTGGATACGAGTCAGCTGGTAGTCTGGTACATCTTTACGGGTCAGTAGGGTATGAGTCGGGTCAACTCGAGTCATGTCTACTAGGTACATGATATTTTATGTAAAAAAGAAGTTGACAATTTCAAACTAGTCATTTTAGGGTAATTCCTAAATCGCTTCATATCCCGTCTAGCAAAGTTTAGGCAGTGTATGGATATGGATTACGTTAACTCAGATTTTGATATGTTCGAGATATATTCTGGTTGTTCTATTCGGGTTAAGTTGAGTTTTTTCTTTGATCAGTTCCTTCTAATATCTGAGTATCTGACAGCCGGTCAGGTCAACAAATGAAATGCGGCTGCAAAGTAGGTAAAAGAAACTTACCCTGGAGACAATCCCCAGCCTCTCCAGTTTCCGAACTGCATCATCCACTTCGAAGTTGCACCTCTCACTAAACTCTTCCCTGATTAATTCCTCGCAACGTATATCAAGATCCTGAATCATGTCACCATAACTCATGTTAATTCATGTGCCGGTGGTATCTACAGTTGACACTTCATTTTGAGCATAAACAAGAGGGTTTTCATAAAATAGTCGAATCCAAAACTTAATATGCACCTATGTTAGATCGCGTATAGCCGTATAGGCAACCTGTCTTATCAGAAATAGGGTTCAGGGAGAATAATTCGCAATATGTGGATATCTCCATTACCTGTCTAGTAGATTTACCCTGTTCCATCAATATGAAGAACGATATGATCACTTCTTTGACCTACAATGAAAAAGCTCTGTAAGAAAATACTCTTGGTTAAGATTCTTAAGAATAAACCACAACAGAGGTACGTGCTTACTTCTTGCTGAATCACGTCATCACACAGGTGTAGAAGAGTTCCCTTTCCGCTGTCCAGTTGTTTGTCATACATTGATTGAGTTACTAAGTTCTGATATGCAGCCAGGTTTTGCTGAAATCTGAAAATGGAGGCTCACGAGGCTTCAGCAAACATAAATGCCAAAATTCAATATAACTACCACCACCGAGAGACCTAACATTCAATTAGGCTCGGGTAAAATGGTCTCGTGTTAATATAATAGAGACCAACTCGTTGAGCTATAAACTGCAGTACTCTACCCATATATGATATATCCATTAACATACAGACAACTTCCAATTTTGATTTCATATAAGTCGGCATCATGATAATAAATCACGAGACTATTCCCATATGAGAATTTGTGACTAACATCAAGGATAAGAATGTCACCTGTACAAAGAACGTCTTATATGTGAAACCAACCCATTAACCACGTAATTAAATGAGTCCCATACAGTCATACACAAGTAATTAATCTGATATGTATGACTTTCTCACTAAGACTCATTGATGGAAAGAATACGACACTTACGCAAAATAAGTCTTCGCACAGTAACCAACTACTGTGGAAACAACGGCAAAAGCGACCCAAAAATCAGCTTTAATTTCAAGTGAACTCACTACAGCAACCTGTTAACACATGCAACTCAATAAAATCTAATAAGGAGGCTGAATGATAAGAATCATCAAACCATCAGGTTCATTTGTGAGATAGACAACTGACCAGACCAACAATAGCTGATCCGAGGAACTTGACCCAGTCCATTGGCGTGAGACCTGGGTTCTTTTTCTCTGGCTGATAAAAGAAAATAAGCAACAACATGGTCAAGGTTACGTATGGCTTCGCATCAAATGGCGGGAACCAAAAAAATCACCACTACAAGACATTGTATAGTAAGATGAGCGTGGAGTACACAAAGAATACTCACCAGCACAATCTCCATATCAGCCATTGGGATATTTTTAAAATGTTTCACGTATATACCCCTTTCCTGTTTTCCTTTCGGACTTGCTCGCCTGCCATATTAAACCACCGTTATTGTACTTTCCCTAAAATAAGAACCACGACAAAAGAGGACGCACGGTAACACAATGATGAAGGAATGCATCCAAACATGTCAAAAAGTCTAAAATGTAGACCAGAAACATGGGTACCATAAAGGAAACATATAGGTGATACCTGTAAACAACGATAATTCTGTCAAAAGTAGGTTCCTGGATGGTAATTTTGCTCAGCAGATTGCGGAAACTGGGGAAATATACAAGTACATCATTAAAAGCAATAGAGTGAAAATTTGAAGTCAGAGATTGGAATGCTCATCTCACTTTGCGACAATGTTCAATCACCAATAGAGGATCAAGACTCAAGACAATACAAAAGCAAGAAGGCCCAATAATTGTGTCTCAAAGTCAAACACATTAGTCTAGAAAACTCAGAGAGTCGTATCAGCAACAAAAAACCTTATCATTAGAAACGATTCAACACAGACACTTCTATGGGACACTAGCTAGTCATTGGTGGTTCACAGCTTGGTACTGCACAAAGTTGTTTCTCACGACAAACAATATTAAAACGAGTCATGTTCCATAACAAAAACATATCTTCCACTGCCCTCTACGGCATCAGCTTCTACTCCAAGCAGGTGAATATTTTCTGTTATGTAACGGGCTTGCAAAAATTAAAATATTTGACCATACAACCAATATTACCGACACGACCGATACATAACCATCACATAACCAATAGCGGGCTAGCATAGTAGACAGTCTAGACACTAGAGCAACTGTGACCACTACGACATATACGAACGATCCAAAAACACAGCAGTGAGAAACCAGAACATTGAAGGTAACTTAGTCATAGTACGGATCACTACGCCACCACAAACTGCAGTCTTTATCACAACGGCAAATACCGCTACAGAATACCACGTCTATGGGGAAACAGAAAGGAATTTCTGCGGAGAGGGGTTATTTGGGTGGTCTACTCACCCCAATCACAAAAGGGTAGGGCCGTAGGGTAGATACACCCTTGCAAGGCAACACATTTCAACATAACATGAGACACTACAGACAAAAATTGAAACTTCAATGGTTACTTTACTTCAACTCTTCAAGTGTGCCCTGCAAGAGGCATGTGTATTCTGGTATATTATGCTAAAATTGTAAAATATAGAACTTATGTGAAGTCAAATAACCTGAAGTCAGGACAGAGTTTCATGGTCTGGTAATACTAAACGAAAATTATATAAGTCAAAAGAAATACATGACGGTTCCAAGGTTCAAACCTTATTTCCAAATTCTGAATTCGGACTCGTTCGACAAAGAGATCATCCTGATCAGAGTCAGCACTAATCTCATCATCATTCTTTTTTTCTTTCATAGATCGTTGGCGAGGCTTTGAAAACTTGGATATAAGTTTTTCTATCCTGCAAAGGTATATTTAAGGACGACAAATTAGAGCAAATAGTATCACTCTATCAGTAACAGACTAACAGGAATGAGAATTTCTGAAGTATCCTTAGTGGGTACCCGAGGTTACTACTGAAAAGGATTTATAAGACAAAACATTATTAAAGCAATAAACAAGCAACAGAGGACAAGGGTTTCCTCGGTTCTACAAGTTTATTTTCTACTGAGCAAATATTCTCTTGTCATGAACTATGGCTCCTGAGACTAATCCTAGTTGTATCTAGCTAACAGGACACACAATTTCAATTGTAGAACTTTCAACTCAATCAAAAGTGCAAGATCTCAATTGTGCTCACCCAGTCGCTCTCAGAAGCTTCGCCCATAACCGAGAAATGATCATATCCACTTTCTCCATGAAAAAGTAATCCGTGGTGCGATCAAGACCAATGCCACGCCGGAAAATGACGTACTGAAAGTAAAAACATAGTAATTAAGCATCTGATAAAAATAGAAGAGAACAAAGAGATTAGTTTCTTCACGCAAAATAGAGAGTTAGAGACAGAAACAACTAATTGGACATATCACCAAATCTCAACATTTGAAGTGAACAAAACAAATTTTGTGAAGCTCTCCATTTCGGATGCAAAGATTATGCAAAGAACTACCACAAATAAGGCGTATACGTTGATACAGTATATCATAATAAAGCTAGAAGATATTTAATAGGAAGAGCAAACTTCACATTTATGATTTACCAATCACCAAAACATATTACTACAAGTGCATCCAGAAAGAAAGGGGAAAAGCACCAAAAACTGAGAAGCAAACACCAGAAGCGTTACAAAATATGAGTTTCGTTTAGATGATTACGAAAAAGAAGGGTCTAAAGCAAAAGGTGAATTCCGAAACTCACGATCTCTCGCATTAAAATGTAAATTCGACAAATCACAGATCAAAAGGAAATGGTTTTCTTATAATGTCTATCAAGCATGTAACAAAATAGAGGCAATTTTAGAATGGAACACTCTAAATCGACTAATCGTACAAGAAAACAGACACTTATATTAAAGTAACTTCTATATATTTTGGCTGGTGAGTTGAAGATTACTTACAAAGTTTAAAGAAGTTACTGTGTTCTCATACAGAAGTTTGAATTCAAAAAATAAAGCCATATATATATATATATACCTACAAGTTACCTTATCGGCAAATTCCGGAATATTTTCATGATGATGCACAGAGAAGTACTTTCCCAGGAGTTTCTTGTCAAGCTGTCATCACCAAAAAACATTTTCGAGCGATAAAATAGAGACTATCAGATGCTGAACATATGGAAATCGGAAATTGATAATTTCAAATTTCACGAACTTGACACAAAAACCAGCAGAAGTAGTGCAAAAGAACCTTGGATTCATCCACGGTGATAGGAAGATTCAACAGATACTGGCCACATTGTGCAACTTCAGTTTCCTCATCACTAACGATCTTGAAGTTACTTTTCTCCATTACCTGAATGTAAAGCATCACAGCAATAATACATACAGTGTATTAAGCTAGGATTCAAAATAGCATTGCTCACGTAACTATTCTAGGTGGAATCTTCTGGAGAAAGAAACCTATCATTAAAACGTAACTATCCTTCTAAAGGCGAAAGGAGGAAATTACCTCAAACATGTAGCTTAAAAAATTCTGTTCAAGAATATCAATCTCTTCAGGAGACAATTTCTGTTGCTCCAACTTTTGAGCTCCATGGACGGGATCAAAGAGAGAGTATAATTGCTGTATCAATCAAGCATAGGTAATTTACAAAGATGCGAAGTTAAAAAAAATATATGATAATAAACATAATCTTCAATCAGAAGCTATATAACATATTCATAACAGTACCATCAAATCTTCAAACTGAAGGAGATACCATGCCCGTATCGTGTATTCAATTCTCTTGCACAACTTCAAAAACTCATTTCGATCCGAACTGAGCTCTGCGTGAAAACAGCATTACACTTGTTTACCTTCAGCCAAACGCATAAAGACTTGTATGATAAATGGAGCTACGTAGGAACATGGACGGCGAATGCTACCCCAAATCCTAAAATATTGTGTGAAAATAACAAAATCTGCTACCCCATGTTATGGCAATGCCGAGAAAGCAAGGACAGTTGAGGCCTTTAGGTAATATTTATATGGCCAGCTAAAGTAGAACTGGATACTAATGGTTACGATTGGATGTTAGGTACACTAGACCTAAAGAAACTCAACTTCTATCCTCTTGGGGAAAAAAAAGATATACACAGAAGATGGTATAGAATTTTCAAAATCTTAATTGAATCCGCCCCTGAACACAGAGAAATTGTCCCCACTCCCCCCAGTCACTCAAAGGACACACTTTAATGATGAGTACGTAAAATGAAGCACATATCCATGTAATTTAACATCCATGTCATAATGCAAGACTGTAACACAAACAAATATTCCGCATAACCTCGTGTCTAGAAAAGAAACTGTACACCTAGATGGTTGTTTTACTAACCAAGTATGCATCACTCTCAACCAGACAAATTATCACATAAGAACTAGCCTCTCGACAGTTTCAGGTAGTTACTAAAACTAGAGATCACATCCCAGTTCCTAAAACAAAAGCCGCCAAGTATATACAACGTAGTTGCTAGCTTGATTGCTTGCTTACATTCTTTTTTTTTTTTTTTTTTTTTTTTTTGACAGCCTTGCTTACATTCTGTACAGCATTGTTTTTAATAGAAGGCTCTATACTCCTCAAGTGTATTCTAACACTACAACTCGTAAATGCGCTAGAGGCTGCCATAAGATCCCAACATAGATAAATGCAACATCAGAACATCATATATCAAGCCAAAGAACAGTGAACACTACCTAAGGATTTATACAAAACTTAGCTTTCGCAGAGAAAATCCCAAAATGCAGCCCCTACATCAAATAGTGAATTGCTATATACACCACAAGTCCACAGACCACAGCTAGTGGCGGAACAAAGGAGGGCTAGCAAGGGTTTTCGCCCCCTGAACACTAAACTAATTAAAAAATTCCGACTTTTTTCTAGTTTACCTTATACCATTACTAATTCACCCTCGATAGTTTCTCTCCTCCGATTACGAATCCTGGCTACGCCACTGACCACATCTTAAATTATAAAATCATGCAACACCATTTTCACATTATACAAGAGCAAACAAACAAACCAACCCATTTAATATGGTACAAAACCAAACAAAACCCATTTCAAATATTACAAAATAAACAAAACCAATTTCAAATATTACAAAACAAACTCAATTCATCACATATTACAAAAGGCATACCTACGACAGATGTCAACTAGCTTAGCTGGTAAAATCGTGAGGGGTGGTGCTCACGACCTGGGTTCAAATCCCGTCAGCACGAAAAAAAACATAAAATTGAAAAGATTAATAACATACCAATGAGATTAGCCAAAGTCATGATTAATTTAGGCTTCAAAATAGGAATAACAGATTCTCTTTCTAATTTAATTACATCTTTTTTATTCTCATGATTATTAAGCTTCACTCTCTCCGTCTCAATCTCAATCTCTTGCGTGTTATTCACATAAGACATTATCACCAAATGCAGAAATATTAACAAATCAAATTATAATTTATATACTATTGAGTTATGCAATGCATCATTTGACGATTACATAAAAGAAAGCTTTGAAGAAAATGAATGTTGGGTATGTTGTTTTAATGGCGGTTGTGGATGAATTGAGGAAGAATTGAGGAAGAAGATGAAGATGAAGGTGTTTGTTAGAATGGTGATGGTGATTTGCAGATTAATTAGGGAAGTTGGTATCAAAAATGTTGATTTGCTGTAACGGTCGCTTTTATTGGAGTCATGCCTACCTTTTAATTGTACTTCGTATAAGAGTTCGGATTCTCCGTCCCATTTTCGTGTTTTATCGTATGTTTCACTCGCTCTCGTATAAAATGGGTTATGTGGCAAAAGATAAAAGATTGTGGGATACAAGATGAGACATTTAAATGGGACGGAGGATCCAAACTCCTTGTACAAGGGGTTAGAGAAGAGTTTGGGGTCATCAAAAATTATACGATGAGATTGAGCTTGATTCAAGAGTTTGAGTTTGGGATCGAGTTCGAGTTCGATTTTTAATATACAAGCTAATCTTGAGATTAGTCTATTTCAGCTCAGCTTTATTACATTCCTACGTATGTCAGTTTGTAACACTCCTAGAATTTGTCCCACATCGGTAGAATGTGGGTGTGTGTGGAGATTTGCCCCACATCGGTAGATTATGGGGTTTGTGTAACAAGATCATGTGCTTTTGGGCTTAGGTGAGGATAAAACGGGCTCAAAAGTGTGTACGACTGTGGTGGGTCGGGTTGTTACAATGTGGGAGTAAATTTGGTTTATACAAACTTCAATTTCTTTCGGTTTCTTCAGTTAAACCCGCTCGGTTTTGTCTTTCTGAATGATGTGCAAGTAGAACAAATCCAGTTTCGTGAAATCATGAAAAAGCATGATTTGTGAATTGTGTTACATCAAATGACATTTTGAAAGGCAGTGATCCATTCCTAGAGAACAAGACAAATGACAAGTGATACCTCTTGCACTTTCCAAATTTGGGACCACAATTTAGGAACTATCTTTCTGTTTTCTGGGAGTTTTCCATGTCACTATACAGGCTGCTTAATGTTGTAAATACATCTCCAAATCATCGGTACCAAAGTTCGTAGTCATGATCAGCTAAAATCAAGTGGCTACATATAAGCTTGGTTCAGAATGCCTCCGTATCAGAAGTGACTTCCGGAGAAACTAGATACACAACAATCTGATGATCTGAATATCTGATATACTGTCATAACATTGACAATAGGACTGCACAATTACAGTACAAGGGAAAATACATTGCTAAAAGAAAATTGGCTGGCAAATTATTGAACTGTAATGTCAACACCAACTCAACAAGTTAAAGAGTTACAAACTCAAAATTACACAAGCATTTTTGGCATGCTTCAACCGCGAATAAATTTATCTGAAGACTCGCGGAATATATCCAACACACGAGTTTAAAAACAAAGAAGAACAAAATACAATACTAGATAGTACGAGTAGATATGGCCATTGTTACACTGAGAATAAGCCTATCTCACTCCTTAACCAATCAACAACTTGTTGTCTTCCATGAATTTGTATGTTGGTACCTCAAGGTTGAGAGGAGCGGGACCCTTGCGAATTCTACCCGAGATATCATAGTGAGAACCATGGCAAGGGCAAAACCATCCATGGAAGTCACCGGCATTTGGCAATGGAATGCAACCCAAGTGAGTGCAGACACCGATCACTATGAGCCATTCGGGGTCCTGGACCCTGTCAGCATCTTGCTGTGGGTCCCGGAGGGAAGAAACGTCAACACTGTTTGCCAGCTTAATGTCGTCTTCAGTACGACGCCTGATAAACACGGGCTTCCCACGCCACTTAACAGTCACGGTACTGCCGGGCTCGATGCTTGACAGGTCAACCTCAATTGAGGCCAGTGCAAGGACATCCTTACTGGCTGACATGCTCAGCACAAACTTAAGGACGAGCAACCGAACAAGGGAAGCATATACAAATCTCCCACCTGTGAGAACAAAGTAGGCAAAAGCCCTCTTGCTAGGATCACCAGGAGGGTACCGCTCATGATTGTATTCATCATAAGTTATTTTTGAAGAGGGGTTCTTAATGGCAGCCACAGTAGCAGGCACATCAGAAATCAAACCGTCTTCGGCTTTCGGGATAAGATGCTCGGTAGCAAAGCCTACAGCAGATAAACATGTCCAACAAATAAATAACGTGTTAATTGTTAGCTTCCGACTTAGATTTCAGATTTTCATGTTTCTGTTACTCAACTCTAGAGAAATGGGTCACAACAGTAATAAAAGAACTGCTGAGGAGTAGGGAATATGAAGAACTGCACTCTTAGAGAATGCAATATAGGCATATATATAAATTGAGCCTTGTTCGAGATGCCACCAATTTTGTGGATTCCTCATATAAATATAGAGTTGATGTGTTGAGAAGTATTATTCAGAAGTGAATAACCAACATTTCAATTTGGCAGGAACATCTCTGGGGATGACACGACTTAATTGGTAAATTTTATAGAAGTATCAGAACCATGGCTACAGTGAGCTGAAAATAAACACGAGCCTCAATGCTGGCTCTTATTTTCAAGACCTAGGAGATACAATTGCCCTATAACTCATGATAGAAACACAATAGAGGGGTAGAAAACCATCTGATACAATGAATAAGCAGAACGGAGACCGACAAAATATCTGGCTAAAACACCGAAAGAGGTATAAAGCATGAAAGTTGAAAATGCATAACAATTTCACATAATTTTAGAGTCAAATGCTTGCACAAAAGACTGCGATAATAAACTATGAAGAAACACCAACAACAATAAATTGATATTAATCAATATTCCCCTATAGCTTACCAAACCAACCAAACCAAACAGGAGAAAACCCATCCAAACACATCTCAATTTGATTATGGTGACACAGAATATCCAGCACCAAAAAAGAAATCAATGGAGCATGGCTTTATTCTTAGACTACTATCTCAAACCATTTCAAATTATAAATTATGTATGACGAATCACTTTACAAATAAGAGAAAATCATTGTACTTCCATAAGATCATATGAAGCCATCGCTTTTAGGTGGCAAATGAAGAAAGGAGTAGAAAGGTAAGGCAAAGGAAGATACATCATTAGACTAGTAGCTTCGAGAAGAAGTTGCACACAAAAGTGTGTTCCTTGTACTAAGGAATTTAGGGGGAGGGGGTGCATTAGACTAGTAGATTCGAGAAGTTGTTACAGACATAGATTAGAAGCAGGAGAGTGTGAAACCATGGTTAAGTAACTAGCCATTTTCCATGTCATTCATAATTAATTACACAAATCCAACTATAACAGCTGTTCAAGGCTGTGTTACATGATTCGTGATTCGCTCCCCCGAATTTCGATCCGGTTCGTTCGATCCCGAACCGGGGTCGTTCGCGGCCCAGATCGGTGGGATTCGCGGCCCAGATCGATGGGATAGGCGAACCCGATTGTGAAGAGATGAAAAGCAAGTTGTAAGAAAATTTGTGCAAAAAAAATGAGTACCTTGGCTTTTTTGAATCGGGAAGCCATTGAAGAGGATGACAAAACTTGAAAATAAGTTAAAAAGCTCCACACAAATTTCGACTTGGATCTTAATCATTTTGGGGGAAATTTTGATGGTAGTTTTTCTTTTTTTTTTTTTACTGTGATTTGGGAAGAAGTAAAGAACAAGAGGTAGAAGAAGATGAATGTTCAAAGGGGAATTTTGATGGATTTGTTTTATTAATCGAGGTAGAAGATGATGAATGTATTTTATTATTAATTGCCTTTTCCCTTTTTTTCTTTGTTGTAAATATCGATTTATGTTACCAATAAGACTGACTATTAAGACTTAAGAGTCTTTCAAGTTACCAAAGTCATCAATACCTTTCTCATTAATAAAGTCATTTAATACTAATTGTTTTTTCAAATCCGAATTCCGAACCCAGTTATGCACTTTAACGAACCCAGTTCGCTATAGGCAGCGAGCTCCGAACTCGAACTCCGATTTCGAATCGAACCGAATCCCGAACCATGTAACCTTGGTTTGAAACAATTTCTGAGCAATGTGCTGGATTAATGTTTTGTGAGGAGTAATGTTACTAAACCTTTTTTTTGTGCTGGATAGATGTCCAAACAAGAAATTATGGAGGTCGTACTCCAGGAGCAGGTGAAGGAAAGACAAGAAATGGAGAAAAAATTGCAAAAGTTGGCGAAGCAGATGGACTATCTGGAGAGAGCTAGAAGAGGGG
>JAYMSF010000212.1:0-18695 GCA_036897335.1 Silene vulgaris | reverse complement strand
TAATTAATGCGAATAATTTTATTGAGAATTCCTCTTTATTATACAAAAGCTAGACAATACCGTTTTGTAGCACGGGTCCTACACTAGTTAAAGTCAATTGAGTGGAGATTTGGTCCATGAGTGGCCCTTACTCCTCATTTAGAATACAAACACAAATTGAATTTAATACCAACACATTTATCTCATTGGTGTATATGAATACAAAATGAAGGTACTCAAAAAACAAGAAGTGAAAATGAGGATATGGTGGTTAGCAACCGTAGCAGTCCTACTATGCACCGTGACGGGGGCAATGTCGTCGACATCGGAAAATACGAGTAATGGAGAGAATGAAGTAATTGGATATGGGTATAAGGTGAAATGGGCACGCGTTGATGTATCAGCTGGTATTGCAACGTTGACTGCTATGCTTCAGCTTTTGAAGAGCTCGCCGGTCTATGGACCTGATATTAAGCTCCTTAGCCTTACTGCCAGGTTAATATCCCTCTAATCTTTGGTCTTTGAGTGTGTTTTTTTGGTATAAATCGGGATGTTTACCGCCGATAATAGTGAGTAATCTCGTTGCCGGGCTAATAATATCTTGATTGAGTAGAATGAAGGTTGGCTACTTGGCTCCATTGTTCAATGTCCATTTATTTCTGTGATCAATTAATCAATTATTGACTTGTGGATCGTGTTTACTCAGGATGGGGTGGGGACTCCGGGCCACTCTCCTTCCGCTAGTCTTTCTTAAAATGGAAGTTTTGTTATAATATTAAAATGGGTTAAATGCAGGGGCGGCCCAAACATAGAGCAATTCAGCTCCTTGCACCGGGGCCCAAGTGCATAGAGGGCCCAAATTTACCTGATTTTCTAACTTAAAAAAAAAAAAAAAAAAAAATTGTTCTACGACAAACAAAAAACATAAAGACAAACAAACTTGCTTTACTCTTTACTCTTCCCAAAAACATTAAACAAATTCATCAATTCGTTCATCTCTATTATTCAATCATTCAAGTTTCGATCATCTCTACTATTCAATCAATCGAATTTCGATCATCTCAACTCTTCAATTGTTACGGTAAGTCAGTTTTTCCTTTTTGTGTTCATTAGTTAGGGTTTTTGTTGAGTTTTTTTACTTTCAATTGGTTTGTTTATTTCAATTGTTGTTGTTAATACTTGTTGAATGTTGATTTTATTTTAGGTTAAACTTTTTGAAAATTGAAGGGTTGTAATTCAAATATTCAATCAATAATCAATTGTATTTTTGTTTCACCGTCTCATTAATCCGGGTGACTTTCTAGTCATTCTTCTTTGTGAATTGCTCATTTACTTAAATTTCCGCCATGTCAGAAAACATGAATCTGGGCATGAAAAACAAAAGAAGAAAAAAAGGATTGAAGAGTTGAAGAGTTGATTCAATCTCAAAAAGGGCCACGAGAAAATATTTTCTGTATTAGATCGGTTTTGCTTGAAATTGAAATTTATTTACGCATTGAGGCCACATTTTTCGATATTGAACAGGGCCACGAAAACTCATTGGCCGCCCCTGGCGCTTACATTCCTTAGATCCCTTCAACACTCGAATCCAAACACATCAGACACTATTTATTAATTTAATTAACCACTAAATCAACATATCTAAATCATTAATCATCATAAATCATAATGCATCCAAATTTATTAAATAAATCAACAATTTATATGACGACAAAAGTTCACAAACTCACCAAACCACAAAAATCCACCAATATACAAACATGAAATGATAAAACACTACTGCATCAACTAAATGTATAACTTATATAGCAACAAAATCAACCAAACAAGTAATACTCTCTCCGTCTCAATCATTTATCCGCCTTCAACTAAAATTTCCCTCCCAGTATTACTCCGTCGGTCTCAATCATTTATTTACATTTAATTAAAATTCCGCTCCTAAGGAATAAAAAGGTTAAACAATGAACTTTAAAATCAACGAAATATACTCCGTACATGTAGGAAGCAAAAACTGCTTGATAATATCCTCTATCAGAAAAAAGCAACAACTTCTGCTACTAATTAAGACGGAATTAAAAAGTAAACAAATGATTAAGACGGAGCGAGTAATAAATCGAATAAAAAGAACATACATTTAGGAATATCATCCGAAAGCAACAACAACTTCTTCTTCTTATTTTTACTCCGTTTATAGAAAAAGACGAAAACACCCACGCCAATCAACACAATTAACCCTCCAAGTCCAATTCCAACCACCAATGCCGTCACCGTAGCCGGCGACATTCCTCCGGACGACGGAGGCGGTACAGGAGACGGTGGAGAGAGGAACGGCGGCGGTGCAGTGGCGATAGTGGTGGTGGCGGGAAGGCCGGGGTTGATAGTGGGCGGCGGAGAGAGGACTCCGGCGGTGGCGTTGTCGGCGGGGATTAACGGCGAGGATTCCGGCGGCGGCGTGGTAGTAGAAGACATAGAGTAGTGTAGACTGTGTAGGCGGAAGATGGTTTGAAAAGTAAGAGAGAGAAAGTAGGGCGTGTGTAATACGGAGTTTGAGTTTGTGTTTTTTTTAGTGGGAAAATAAGGAAATGTATGTATTCGTTGGTTGGTTTCTTAGTACAGTGGTTAATGATGGGTACGACGTCGTTTTGTTTTGTGTTTAAAATTGCTTAAAATGCATTAGCAAAATTTTTTACGGCTGTCAATCTGTCATACTGTATTAGACAGGTGTGGATCGTTTTTATTTCTTAATTAATCTCTTCATTTTCTCCGCCGGAATAGAAACTTTTCTATATGACCGTTCTATTATAGTAGTACTATATATGACTGCTGGCCTAAAAGGAGAATAGCTGACACTTAGTATTTAATTTTGTATACATTTTAACATCTTAAAATGAATACAACATGTTGAGATATGTAAGTTGACAAAGAAACCATTAGAGATGCTCTAAGAGCTTGAAGACATGTCACTATTCATCGTCCCTCTAAAATGAGTGATATTAGTAATTTCGTAGTGGTATTATGCATTTCCTATATATAAATAGGGTATGTTTGATAATTATTACTCGTAATTACTACTCCCCGTACTAGTTTTGGCGTACATTGTTATTGAATTGTATACGGATTTATTTGAATAATAAATTTATACTGTATTTAAGTAAGTGGGGATAGGTATGATTATGACAGATTGACGTCTTTATTTCCTTTGCTTTATGCACTTTATCATTGTTATTCCTATTTAGGTCACTGGGTTCAGTTGGCCAACTCATTGAAATCAACGTGGTGGGAATTTATTTAAGACGCCAAGGAAGGATATTTAGAGGCTAAAATTATGCGAGTTTATAAAAATAGGTATGAAAGTATGAAATCATAAAGTAAATCTCGCGTGAGACTAACGGTCCACTATTATACCCCATTTTTTTTACTATTTTAGTCTTCCATTGTTGCATCTTGCATCCCAGCTGCAAAGCTGCAAAATACAACGTTTTCGTATTCTTCAAAAAAATAAAATAAATTATTTGTCGAACCAGGGTTAGATGTAAACTATTGGTAGCGAATGGGTCTTTACGTCACATGCAGCGGTTTTCCTTAGAAAGGGGAACTCGATGTATCAAGTAGTGACTAACTCTTCACTAGAAATGGAGGTGGGCATGCAGGCCGGCATGCCCCACTACAGCCAACTGCCCATGGCCTATTTCAGCATGACACGAAATTGCCATGGCAAGCCATGGGTTGTGCCTAGGCCGAAATTTGAGAAGAAAAGAAAGTGCCTAAATTAGGCACGGCACGCCTAGGCAGGCTCAAAACACAAAGAAAAAAGATTAAAGTGGGTTAGGTACGCCCAAGCACGACACAGTACGCCAATAGGTCGACATTTACATTTAACTAGCAGGACCCGAAGCTCACATTTCCGTGTCTACGCCGTGCAATTTTCTTCTCTTAGCGCGATGAGCCGGCATGAGGCATGGCCAAACAAGACCCGACCCGACCCTCCACATTACAAGCTGGATTTTTTGAAGGTGAAAAATAACGAAGAGAGTAGTCATGATCCGACATATTTCCCATTACAACTTTGCTTCTAATACTATGCCGATTCATATATGATTAGTGTCTCCAAGAATTTCCGTAAGAGAACCAAGTGATACGCAGAGAGGAACAAAGGTGATGTTGGTCACAATCAGCAAAATTATAATGACAAGTTACTGGGTGAGTCTCCAACCACCTAAATCCCACAGTATCCATGCCAAAAGCAAAAGTTGCAATTCCGGAAAATAGGATGGAGTACTACATTTTGTGAATGAAACCGGAAACACCGGAGCAAAAATCCTTTCCATCAAAATACAGTGTCTTGGAAATAAAAAGAAAGTTGGAGATAGTCCCAACAGTTCAGATGAGCAAAAATGTAATTACTACTTGAGGTACCAAAATTAACCGTCGTCCCTATTACAGCAAACCTCTTTAAGATGATGCAGCTGCTACTTGCTTCCTTGGTGCAGCTTGAGTGCCTACATGAATATATCAATCACTACATCAGAAATGTACAATAGAAGCTTCTCAAGATAAAGTCGATCGTCAAGAGGAAAAAATGGTATCTTTTTACGACATCAGCTTGCTTCCATGGAGAGCAGACTCTCCATTGAAAGTACGTCATAGCTGAGAGCTGACCGTACAAATACCAAAAGTGTGGAAGTGAAGACATGTCTTTACTTCTTGTATCAGATGCAGTTACGAACACAAAATGAAATGGAGAGCATGTAGAAGCAATGCTAGGGTGAGAGTAAAAAGTGCCCATCCGATAAGGAAGGTAGATGGAGAGTTAAACAAGCGCGCTACTTATTCCGTATAGATGCTTTAATCAACTTTATGGGGATACAAGAAACTACTTCAGATTATCTTATAAGAGTACTAGTTGAAAATGAGAGGATATTTATACCTTCTCTGAAACCAGTCTTGAAACGGCGAGGGACATTACGGAGGTACCTCATACGACCTGTTCCAGTAGTCTTCCTCCTGATTGCCTTCACACTCCAGTTGTCTACATCCCCAACAATACAGATTATTAGCACCAACTTCGTACAATATAACAAGGGCACGCATATTGGCATATATAGCTCTAAACTAGCTTTTCCACAAGATTTAAGTAGACAAAATACATCTAGCTTGCGTTTACAGTTCACACAAAGTAAACGAAACCCAATATTCCTTGGAGCAGTCGATAATGCCCTCTAAATTACGGTTCTCGTACGACAATCAACCAATAGACCAACCAATAAAGCAAATTTTACCGTACCAATGTAACCCATCTGATCTACTCATCTACCAACATTTTAATGGAAAACATCTCACCAAAATGTGTGAGATTAAGGTTCTGAATTCTCTAATGTCTTATTTGGGAACTTGGAAATGGAATTGAATTCCGGAAATGAGCATTAGCGAACAGCTGAATGAATGTATCATTGTAACACAACCAACTAAACCTCTTTCAAAGAAAACTGTATTATAATCTCACTGCCATGATTACAAGGTACGATACTTAAATCCCACATCGATGATCGATCATATAGACCGCTCTATGTTTGGTTTATTAGGATAGTTTTTCAGTTAAATTACACTTCCTCTGACGAAGTTCCAATCATTTCTTTACTTTTATACGAGTATTTTTTTTTCCGAAGAGTATTTTAATCAAAGGTAAGCAAATGAATGAAACGGAGCGATTACAGTTCCGCAATATTATTTTCTCAAAGCGGGGCAATTCCAAAGAATCGGAGTTAGTAACTACGAATCTGACTTAAAATCATTTCAGCAAATAAAATAAAATTACAAAAACGGGAAAAAGGAGAAAGATTTGGTACATTTGCGGGTACGGGCAGCAGGGAAAGCACAAGCAGAACAACGAGATTTCTGAAGATGGAAACTGCGACGACCACAACGGACACAGAGGGTGTGTGTCTTGTTCCTTCTCTTTCCAAAACTTCCTGTTCCTTTCGTCTTTTATTTCCCAGAAATTAAATTAAATTATCAGTTATATACATATAAATAATTTGAATTAACATAGAAAATAAAATGGGGATAGAGAGAAAGAGATGATTACCATGGCTGAATGTTGAGGATGATGATGGAGTTGTGGAAGGATGGGGAGGAAGAAGAAGTGATATGCTGGCGCGGCGTAGGATTGTTTCCAGGGTTTTGTTTGGTACGTCTCTCTAGTTCTTATGTATTGGGTCGGCCGGTCGGGTGGATTCTCAAACGGATCAGGTTTCCAAGGTTCTTTTTGGGCCGGGCCGACCCGTAAGATTGACCAAATCTAATTAGTTGAAACCATCAAACCAACAAGCGGTGTAAGTTGTAACCACTAACCACTACCGCTAGGCGCTACCCATGTCGGGTGAAGGTCGAGTAAGTTCGGGTTATTTGCAGTGGGTTGGGTTCGAATCACTTTTTTGTCTGGTATTATCAAAATATTTATGAATAATGATCATTATTATGTAACAATAAATATTCGGGAAGGTCAATTCGGCTTATAAGTCAATCCTAGGTCCTCAGTTCGGTTGTCGCTGTCGAATTAGGTTTAGTCAAGCCCTGTTAGTTTATGAATAATGATCATTATGTAACTATCAATCTTAGGTCCACAGTTCGGCTATCGGGTTAGGTTAGTCAAGCTCGGCTTTCCGGGTAAAACATAGAAACCAGTGGCATGACGCAAAACATGATACGAAACCGACATGGAATTAACGAGTTTCGATTGATACTTACTTATCCATTTATGTACATGGGTGGCTATAAACACAACATCTCATGACGTTACCAACTAATCTTGTTGACATTTGATATACCCATCTGTTGCATAGATGAAAACCAAAAAATAACAAACCTTTGAACGACTATCTAATTAGTGTAATACTTGACCCGTTTTAGCTATAAAAAGAATATCTGTTATTAAACTAAAAGCAAACTAAGGCCCTGTTTTTTTGGACTTAATTTTAGTTCATTTCAGTTCAGTTCAGCTCAATTCAATTCAGTTCAGTTCAGTTCAGCTATTTTCTTCACAAATTAACTCTTACTTCAATTAAGTTCAGGTCCAATAAGTTCAGTTCAGTTCAGACAATTTCAGTCCAAAAGAACAGGGCCTAAGGCCTTTTTTGGACTTAATTTCAGTTCAGTTTCAATAAGTTCAGTTCACTTCAGCTCAGACGATTTTAGTCCAAAAGAACATGACCTAACAGCCTAACTGGAATCAAACTAACCCTAAATTATTTTAATAATCCATCACTTATACTTCTTGAATATCGACAAAATACGAAAACATGACACAAACTTAATTGACTTGGGTACCCCTTTATTTGGGTTGGATTTGAATTGAACGGTTCCTGTTTATTAGACACGAACAATAACCCGACACGAATTGAATGGTTCATGACCTTAAAATACTTCAAACATTTCACCAAGCCCACCTCAACAGTCAACACATAACTCCGATTTATTTCCCGCGCAACTACATTTTAACTTCGCGGGAACATACAAAAATGGCGAATCACATATTCACACAAACACCATTTTCACTCCACAAACATATTCTAAAACCACTGAATTTCACATCA
The DNA here is from genome assembly GCA_036897335.1 of Silene vulgaris. Classification (NCBI taxonomy): domain Eukaryota; kingdom Viridiplantae; phylum Streptophyta; class Magnoliopsida; order Caryophyllales; family Caryophyllaceae; genus Silene; species Silene vulgaris. The sequence goes on along the minus strand of JAYMSF010000212.1, from coordinate 11,124 downwards.
CGAGAAAAAAAAAAATGGGCAGAGAAGAAACACAAGAGGAAGAACAATGGAAGCAAAAATTCCCAGCATTTCCTTACAAACCGTATACAATTCAACAAGATTTCATGAATTCCCTTTACAAATTCCTTGATCAAGGTGGTATTTCCATGCTTGAAAGCCCTACTGGTACTGGCAAAACCCTTAGCATCATCTGCAGCGCATTACAGTGGCTTGTCGACCGAAAGAATCAGGAAAAACCCGCTTCGGAGCAGTGTGGGTCCGATGATGAACCCGATTGGATGCGGGAATTTGTAGTTAGTAAGGAAAACCCAGATCAAGGGAAGAAGAAAGGTGGGGTTTTGGTGAAAAAGTTCGGTCAGGCAAAACGTCGAACAGCTGGTGTGCATGATTTCTTCGCGAGTGATCGCGGGTGTGGAAGTGGGGATTTGAAGGGTGAGAAGGTGGGGAGTGGGGAAGGGGGTGATGGGTTGGTGGGGTTAGAGGATGATGAGTTTTTGGTGGAGGAATATGAGAGTGATGAGGATGAGAGTGGGGTTTGTAAGAGGAAAAGCGGTGGAGTTTCGATTAGCTCGTCGAGTGATGACTATGAGGAAGATGGTGGAGAGGAGGAAGTGGGTTTGAAGATTTATTTTTGTAGTCGGACGCATTCGCAGCTTTCACAGTTTATAAAGGAGTTGAGGAAGACTGTGTTTGGTTCTGAGTTGAAGGTTGTGACTTTAGGGTCTAGGAAGAATTTTTGCATTAATGAAGGTATAACCTCGAAAGTTTATAGCTTTCGCATCATCGTATCGTAGCTGTTATTGAATTTTTATACAATGGTTGATTCCTTAGTTATTGATTTCTTGAGATAGCTAGCATAATAGAATGATGAATTTGCAAAGTTAGACTTTAACTGATGTGTATAATTGTCCTTTAAGATGTCGCCTGTCGGTGCTATATTGTTAACAAAAGAAATGTCCTCTTTTTCCTTGTTTCGACCTTGCATATTCATATCTATCAAACTATCGTCGTTTGGAATCTCGTTGAAGTTGTCGAAGCTATGATCGCTACATACCATGAATAGGAAGAAGCATGCTTGTTAGTTTTCGGTCTTTCATCATGTACATGATGGTTGGTGTTTTCATGTTGTGTAACATGTTGCTGTTTGGTTATATTAGAGGTGTTGAAGGTTGGAAACCCGACCAGCATCAATGAACGCTGTTTGGATCTGCAAAAGAGCAAGAAAAATGGAAGTTCTAAGATCAAGGTGTGTGATAGATATACTGATATCTTGCCTATCTTCTATACAAACATTTAGTCTCAATATTTTTGGTAAACTGCTGAAAGGTTACAGTTACATTGCATTATGATGCCTAGATTCATATGTTCTGTAAGTAAAACATGCTTAATCAAACTAGGATCTGTGATGTGCGTGTAGGAAGTTTGTACGAGTAAGCTAATGTCAATTACTTCATTGTTAAAACCTACAAGGTTACAACTAATTACGCTCAGAAGTAGACTCTATATTTTTGTAATCTTTTGATTAAACTTAAGATGTAAGCTTTGTTTCCCATTTCCCTCGAGCTAAAATTCACTATTCTTTGGTTTTGCCCTCACTAAATTGTTTTTTTCTCTCTTATTTTGAAGTTGCAATCATTCGACACAATTCTCGACACAATTTTCGTAATGGTATCATTCGTAAATAGAATACTCTTTATGTGCTGTTAACATAAGGGTTAGACTGCATACTTCTGACCCCCCTTACCCCACCATTCGCAAGATCCCTTGAGCCAGTGGGTCGATGTTGTTGTAAAGATTTTAGCTTTAAGAATGTTGACTTGGTACTGATGTTAACAGAAACTGGAACCTGGAAGAAGGATGCGTCAGACCAAGGCTTCAGCTGGCTGCCCAATGCTTCGGAAACAGAAGTTACAAAAAGAGTTCATAAACGAGGTCTCACAGCAGGAGGTTTTAGACGTTGAAGAACTTGTTAGTCTTGGCAGCAGTTTGGGAACTTGTCCATATTACGGATCTAGAAGAATGGTTCCAGCAGCAGACCTTGTCGTGCTCCCGTATCAATCTCTACTATCAAAATCATCTCGTGAATCCCTTGGCCTCAGTTTGAAGAATAATATCATCATAATAGATGAAGCTCACAATTTAGCTGATTCCCTGATTGGCATGTATGACGCAAAAATTACCGGATCACAAGTGAGTTCCTTTTCTTGATAGTTCTTAACTTCTTATAGCTGTATTTTTTTAGCTATTTATACTAAAAACCTGATTTTAAACTTTAAAGGCACAATACTATACCTTCACATGTAGAATGTCGTAAATGTTGGTACAAAAATTCTGAAGGTATTATGTTTGCTGACTTCTGCTTCCTCAGTTGGAAAATGTGCATCAACACTTGGAAAAGTACCTTGAAAAATTTCATAGTCGCTTGGGAGCTGGAAATAGGAGATACATACAGACTCTAATGGTTCTGACTCGGGCGTTTATCCAGGCTACACTCTATGATAGTGCAATTAGTGAAGCAACTGAAAAAGGTACACAGGAAGGTTCAAGTGAATCATCGGTGGAGATAAATGATTTTTTATTTACTCTGAATATTGACAACATCAACTTTGTGAAGTTGATAAATTACGTGAAGGAGAGCAATATCATACACAAGGTATGTAAGGGTTGCAGTAGCATTCTATTTCCATTATACAATTGAACTTTCTTAAAGTTTTATATAGTTGACTTCTTATATTTTTAGGTCAGTGGGTATGGAGATAAGCTGATTTGTCTAGAAAAACAGAAGCCTGATGGTTCTGTAAGTAAAGAGGGGGGAAGCACCTTGTCTGGTTTCCGAGCATTACTTGATTTGTTGTTGGCGTTGACAAACAAAAATGTTGATGGGAGGGTCATAGTTTCAAAGAGGAAGTCAAGCGACACGGGTGAGCAAGAAGCATACATCAAATATGTTATGCTCACTGGGGAAAAAATCTTTTCTGAGGTTTGCTTCACTTTTGAACTTTCGATTGCTTTATAAGACGCTCTTACCTGTGAGACTAACCCATTAAGGCATTAACCTTACATATATGAGAAATGCATATGGATTTGGGTTGCTCTCGAATGTGAGACCGTCTCATACAAGACTCACTTTTGTTCCATTAGCGTTGCCGAGGATTTTCAGCTTGACTCACTAAGAGTTTAATTGGCTCTTTGTAGATTGTAAATCAAGCTCATGCAGTTGTCATGGTCGGAGGAACTCTGCAGCCTATAGAGGAGACAAGGGAGCGGCTCTTCCCTTGGTTACCACTAGATCATCTACATTTCTTTTCATGTGGCCATATTGTTCCTCCAGAGAGTATTCTGCCCATTGCTGTCTCATGTGGGCCATCTGGCCTATCATTCGATTTCAGCTATACTTCCAGAAGTTTGTCAAAGACAGTAAGTCATTTGGTTCCCTCACTACGCAATTTGAAACATTATTGAAAAATATTCACTTCCATGGTCAGATTAGTATTGGAAAATATTCTATCACTACTAATTCTGGCTTTGGAGTTTGATTGAGTAAAGCCAAATGGCTCACTAAACTTAATAAGCTTCCTTATCATGAAATAGCAGAGAGTGCAGATGCATTTTATGACAATTTTATTATAGGTCATCCGCAAACAGCCTCTTATTGTTTTTTAACACATCGTTAGGACTTAGGACTATTTACATCAACCCTCTTATCATGCCACTGGCTGGAGTCACTAAAGCACTAGTGTAACGTTGTTGTGAACTTGTGATAGTAGTTCAAGTAAATCAATGAATTTTCTAACTCGAATACATTTACCACGGAAACTGTCAGAGGTACTGACCACTTTCTTCATGTTAGTGCAGATTGAAGAGCTAGGTCTCCTGCTTAGCAATGTGGTAACTGTAGTTCCCGATGGAATAGTTGTATTCTTCTCTTCATTTGATTATGAGGCCAAGGTCTATGAAGCGTGGAAAACATCTGGCATTCTTCAGAGAATTACAAGAAAGAAGCGCCTGTTCAGAGAACCTCGAAGCAGTTCAGAAATCGAAGCAGTTCTAAAAGAGTACAGGGAAACAATTCATAAACTTTCCAATAGAAATGCTGGAGAACACCAAACATCTCAAAGTGGTGCAGTATTGTTGGCTGTAGTTGGTGGTAAGATATCAGAAGGCATCAACTTCAGTGACGGGATGGGTAGGTGTATAGTCATGGTCGGGCTTCCTTACCCAAGCCCATCAGATATTGAGTTAATTGAGAGAATAAAGCATATGGAAGGGCTTCTTGACACAAACACCTGCAAAAACTTGCAGATGTCTTCTAATGTTAATGATGTGCAAGCTGGATTTGACATTCTACGACGTTGCAAGCGCAGAGGGAAAGAGTACTATGAAAATCTTTGCATGAAAGCTGTGAATCAGTCAATTGGTGAGTATTACCGGTAGAGCAGCTATTCTAGCTGACTATGAATCACAGAGTAGCTTCTGTTTTTTTTTTTTCTTTTTTTTTTCCTGGATGATACTTTTGGTAACTATTTTTTCAACACACACAGACCTAATCTGACTTGACCCGAGTAATTTGATCTAGAGCCAAATTAGTCCTGAGTCCTGACTCCTGAGTAGTAAAACCCTACATGACTCAAAACTCAAAAGTCGAATTGGCCTGATCAGACTTACATCTGACTGATTAACCCGATCTTAAACCATCTGACAAGAGAAGAACCTTATCAATCACCCAAACTATTAATTTGAAATTTAAGCCATGTTAATTCTCATAAGAAATGCAATTAAGATTTCTTATGTATTTTGTTCACTCTTGCAGGTAGAGCTATCCGTCATATAAATGACTATGCTGCTATTTTGTTGGTTGATTCACGGTATGCTTCTGATCCTTCGAGGCAAAGCAGTTCACACCCATCCAACAAGTTACCTCAGTGGATAAGGGACCGACTCGTCTCTACAACTAATAACTACGGTGAAATTCACAGATCTCTGCATCAGTTCTTCAGGAATAACAAGAACAAAGTAAGTTGATATAATAAAGTTTTTCAGTTAAGGAATTGGGTACTCCAAACTTCAATGAGTCCAGTACATATGTATAGTCACCATAATTTTTTCTAGGCTATTTCAGAAGGCTTATTTGTCAATTTTACCATTGATGTGCATTATGCATTGACTAAATGAAATATACCACTCTGCAGCATTCCTTTTCTTTTGGTAAACATTTAAAGTTGTGGTGCAATAAATTTTCAAAAGCTTGCTTCCGTTTTATGAAATTTGCCCGCATATGTCCTATCTAGACCTAGGTAATATTATTACTGGTTAAGCAGCTTCAGGCCTTCAGCCTTCAGGTCAGTTATATTTGATCAGTACAATATTAAGCCAAGCAAAGTTCAGGCTAGCCACGGTCTGATTGTGTAAATTCAATTCTCAGGTAATTATGTTTATGTCTAATTCATGTCGGGTTACTCGGGTAGAGCATTTAGTTTAGGCCCCCTCTTTTTTTTTCTCACATTTTTTAGCATGAACACTCGAGATTCCAATTGTTCACAAATGAAAACCACACTAGAATTTGTGAGCTGTATCAGATTCTTCTTTTAGACCTTAAATCTGTGCCCTTACTCTCTGACACTTCAGTTTGGAACTTTAAGGAATTCTGATTACTCCCTCCGTCCCAACTCCCAACTCCCAATCATTTGTTTACCTTTGATAAAAATACTCCTCACAAATAATTGAGACGGAAGGAGTATATGACAAACATAAGGAATTCCGAGAAAAAACTCCTCACAAATAATTGAAATTTCTGGTTGTAAAGTGGGTTCCAGTTTCATAATTCTATTTAAGATTCTCAACAGCTGCAGTTGCAAAACTAGTGCAGCAAATTAACTGTATATCATTATCTTAGATAATGTGGGATTGAGACTGTACTCTCTGAATGAGTGAATGCTCTTATTTAAACCCACCAAAACTGACATCATAAGTTCTGCATTTGTACAAATGTACTGTTGCCTATCTGTTGTCTGACTTGTCTCACATAAGAACAGAGTTCAAATCCCCTCTTTTCTGTTAAAAGTTTAATGCTTCCTTGACTTTTTTTGCTGGTAAAACAGTGAGTAACAAATCTAAGAGCAAGCACCAAGATATGATAAATAGGATATTTATTACTTCGTTTGTGCCGATCATTTGTTTACCTTTGATTAAAATATTCTTCATAAGGAATATGAAAGGTAAACAAATGAGTGGGGACTGAGGGAGTTGTATTCAAGGATTAGGTCGCGTGATCATCTCTTTCATTTGGTTTTACCTTATCTTCTTTTGATATTATCAATCATTAAACTCTGCTTCTTTCTCTTGTGTATGTTGTTATTGCTGTTGTGTGTTTGGCTTGTCAATATGAGAAGATAACGGTAGCATGAGGTGAGACACAAAATGAGGTCGGTCAAGAGTGGGTTAGGTCTTGTTATGTTACACAAATTCTTATTTGTGACGGACATATTAGTCTTGTTATGAAAAGAGAAGGGGAAGATGCGCTAGGGGGGAGATTAGACGAGGCACAAAATGGGATACATAATTTTCTTAGGACTATCTTCATCCATAATTCAAGTTACATGAATGTCATTAATTTAAAGGTTATTATTTTCACATTTTTTTTTCCCATTTATATCAACTCTTTAATTTATTTTTTTTGCATCCCATTTGGGATGACATTCGTTCTCGCTCATTCCTTTCCTTTTTCCTTTTCACTCATATATTCTACTCACTTAAAGCTGACACATGGTAAGTTAGTAGACGAGGAGTGTCACAATTTGATGTCCAATTTTGTACTTAACCTTTGTTGATCATTTTCCCCCGAATCTCATGAATATGGTTAATTGATCTCGAAGTTGGTTAAATTTTGGATCGGTCAAGGCCCTCAAGGGTGAGTTAGGTCAGGTTATGTCAACCTCACTTCTGAGGTGTAATCGGTTCTATTCAAGCTTAAATCAACATTAACCGAAACTAACCAGAATCCAATAACGACCCGAATCATTCGCTAACCTTGACTTGACCCGATTGCCGATTCAACCCCTAGCCCCCTAAAGCCAATAGGGGCATATTGGCATAACTTATAGCTTCGGCTTAAGTGATGCAATTCCTACGATTTGAGTTGATGCACCACCCAAAATTATGGACCAAAACAATCGTTATTGGAATAATTTTAGGGACCATTAACAACTGGACCAGGCTCTATCTAAAAATGAATGCAATTCCACTTTTTGTACCCTAAAATTTGGCATGCAACCTTTAATTGATAAACCTCTCTATAGTGCTTGAAAGTGGCTATTCATTTTTGCAATAACTATACAATATCTACGTAGGGTTCTTTCAATATATGAAGACTACCTAATTAACCATAATTTGTGTTAATTTAGCAACTTGAACAAACCTACTCATTGCCTAGACAATGTAGACATCAATCACCCTTGGTTTGGATAGGTTGCCATCGGGTCGAAGTAATCGTTGTGTCAGGTCGTCGCTATACTATAACTTATTATCGACGACTCCATATTTAATTGTGACAACAACGGGCATGGTTGTTTACTTGTTTTGGTTTTGGATATTACAAAGCAGCGGGAGCGCTACATAGAAGTAAAGAGTAGCAAGAAAAAAAAATAGTTAAAATTATTGAGTTATGCTACTCTAAATCTCTAGAAGTGCGGTCTTAGCAAAGATACTAAATTAGAAGAAGAAAATTTGCTATCCTAAAATTCCGTTTATGGCCATGCCCTCTCCTATGGGTTAAAAAGTCATTGTATTGGTGATCCCTTCGGACACGTGAAGAAGAAATTATTTTTTCTTGTTGCACATTTTCATTTTTTACCTCTTAGTTTCATTCATCGTAGGTTAAACAGATAACTCATACTCGTATATATATATTAATCGAGTAGGTTATAAGATTTACGGGGTTGAATCACACTCGGTAAAAGAAGATTTAAGGTATTGAAAAACCCTATAAATGGCATAGGATACCATTAACCTAGAAATACTAATCCATTTTAAGTTAAGCACCAACATTTATATGCATCTAATATGCTTTTCACTTAAGTAGATGATGCCAGGCATTCAGTGGGGGCATAGGCACTATGCAGGGTTGCCATCTTGGTAACTAACTTGTACAAATTCATTCTAATTATCATGTAATAATCATACATGAAGAAAGTAGAGTACATGCCTCCTTTTTCAACCATATTACTGTATTCTCGTTTCTGACGGACATATTAATTAGTTACAAGCTTGTCACCGATCAAGTACTACTCATGTGGAAAATAAGACAAAAGCAGAGTGCCTAGGAAGTCGCAATCTGTTTCTCACATGGATAGTACTTGACGCGTCGCAAGCTTGTGACAGATATTTCAGTCATAAGCAGTGGTGGAGCCAGGATTTACGGTTGAACTTTTCATTTAGCCGATAGAGTCACTAAACTAGGAAAAAAAATCGAAAATTATAACTAAAGACTTCAATTTTTCATTGTTCAGCGAGGGCGATCCTTATTGGGCTCCGCCACTGATTATATATCTTGACATGAACACACTTGCATCATAGAGATATACAAGGGAAAATGTCTTTCAAGAAGTCCATACAAAAAACCAAAAAATTCTTGCATAAAACCCTGAAAAACCTTAAGAAATTCCCTTATGAAAACCATGGAAATTTACCAAGAACCCTCTTCATAAACCCTTTATCTTGCATGATAATCAACCAAAAAGTCCATCAACATGATCTTACTATTCCCTCTGATGTCCCCGAACACCCTAACCAATTGCATCCCGACAAGCCGTCCTTCGTAAACCTTGCAGATGACACTACTACAGATGATCATAAAAATGCCACAATCTTATCTCAGAAGAAAGTCGAGCCGAGTTCTGTGACTTCTTCATGTAGGTATGCAAATGAAGGGAGTTTTAGCAAGCTAGCATACAAGATGAAAGAATTGGAAATGATGGAAGTCGACGATGAAGAACAAGAAATGGATGTTGAAGATGCTCTGAATTACTATTCTCAGTTAAGTTGCCCTGTTTATGTTGATCTTGTCGATAAGTTCTTCGCGGACATGTATCAAGAATACGTTCTTCCTCAACCGTCTGTCAGCTTAAGGTCGCTCTCGTCTAGTCGTAGACTTGGCCCTTTGAAACTTTAACTCAATTCAGCAATCTCATACTCTTTCCGTCTCAGTCATTTGTTTACCTTTTATATTCATTCTGAGGGGTGTTTTAATCAAAGGTAAACAAATGATTAGGACGGTGGGAGTATGCTATAATATGAAGTATATATAATTTGTCTATCTACCTATAGTATTGTATGATGTTTGATTAATAATATGAAGTTTGTATTGTTATTGTTGAGGTTTGAATCGTTTTACTTCGACACTTCACTTTGTTGCATATAGCATGGCAGCACGACATTCCTTATCACGGGTTTTGGCCAAAAATGAACGACTTTTATAGAATTGTCGCGTCTGCCAATGAAACACTCCCCTGTTTCCGAAATTCGTCCTCTTGCTTTCCATAAATTCCATAGAGTGTTTCCTGTATGAGATTACAATGTTACATGAGCGTATTTCGTGACCGTGTCAGCCTGTCAGGAGCTCAAAAACTACCATGTTGAGCATTTTCTTCCTCCGTCTTTTTCCTCAAAACATTGAACGATCATTTTGTGCTATTAAAACTCCGGTAAGTCTAACTCGAGATCTAAAGTAGACTCGGAATGACTGACTTGACTCCGATCTCAACCAAAATATCCTGGATCCGGAATAACACTACTAAAAACCATGTGCCCCGAAATGACAAAATACCCGAAATGATTCTATATAAACCCAAAATGGCAAAGCCGAAAGCACACTTAAAATTATCATTTTTAGAAACAACAAAACTATCGTAATCATGACCTAAAAACCTAAAATGACCGTATCAAAGCCGATTGACAAGATGTGTAAGCTAAGACCCAAAAGAGATCTGTATTCCAATAACAATACTCTCCCAGCTAACCCAAAACTCAAAATGACCCGATCACACAAGTCCACGACTCAAACTGTATAACACGGTCAAAATGACCCGACCCCAAATGACCCAGATGAGCAAGCAAAAGACGCTATAGGTTAAAAGGCTTAAAAGTAGCAGGAGGAAATTGCTCTATTCAGTCTCAGTTAGCTGCTGATCCACAGAAGGAATTCCCTGGTGACTCATTATGAGTTTACTCGTCGACTTTATGCATTCATTACGCAATTTCAGCCACTGAACAGACGGCCAAACTGAAATCGCATTTCAGAAATTGGCTAAAATGGCAGCAGTGATATATAAATGCTGTCAAAACATTCCACTATGTTCAATACTGTTATCATTAAATGGCTTAAATTTCTCGCAAACAGGCATATAACCGCCAGAATGATTGTATCCGTTCCAAAGCAATGTGCAGCAAACAACGGTAAAGAAAAAGACGCTCTTTTCAAACTCCACAGAGACGAGTTTCTTCAACCTGGCAAATATCACCCCTAGACTGACCTTCTAGCAGTGACAGTACATGAGCAGGACAATTCAGAACTGTCTTCCACGGCTTCACCAAATGACTGGTTCACCTTACTTTAGTTCAGTAATTAGCAAATTAATTAGGTCTCATGTGAGACGGTATTATACTGATAGGATATGATGTAGACCAACCCAATTCAACTAAAAATCTTCACCATATACCCATTGACCCTGACTGATTACTTTCTGACAGTATGAATTAGTCCCATGATACCGTGTCAGATGAGAAATAGTGTAGGCTTGATCAGGAGGCAGCTGATGACCCTAAAACATTCTGCTCATTAAGTCGGTGATGGAAATTAGCCAAGCGTGTTTGATGATGCACGATGCCAGCAGCCTTCTGGGATCATCTACTTCATTCCCTGGTTTGTCCGCTTCACCCAGTAGACGCTGAAATAAGATGCTAAAGAAAAACTGTAATACAACACCAATTTTTCCAGCAACAATTTTGATAGATGAACCAACTCAACCAAAACCTTAAGGTGATGGTTGAGGTCCAACTATTATAGTTGTTCTTAATACGCTCCCTCACTCAAATGCCCGTTTGGGCTTGAAGAGTGGTTAGTGTGCACAG
>JAYMSF010000211.1:0-18697 GCA_036897335.1 Silene vulgaris | reverse complement strand
TCGGTGTTGGGCGTTGTGACGCGTGAGTGAGCGGGGCGGGGGGGTTAATCAAATGGTACTGTACAAAGGTACAAGGCAGTTAACTACGTAGCTCAAATTCTCTACTCCCTGTGTCTTTATTGCCACCGCTTACGATGGTTTTGCTGAAGATTCTAGAGAAAAGGAAGTGGAAAAGATGTCTGTATTTATAGAAAATCACTAACTAGAAGACGATTCAACTGTTGAAATGTGTTGGTGAGAACAAGAATGTTAATATCCTGGTTTTGTTTCTTCTCGTAAACACAATAGCAGTAGTATTTTGTATTTTGTATTTTGAATCTTACTGTCATTGTCTACCAGGATTCATGGAATCACTAAACAAACTTGTTTTATCGTTGAAGAATAAGAAATCTTAGGCAGTAAATACCTAATACCACGCATTACAAGTTGATAGAAAAGGTTTCACAAAACCAATTGATTGATTTTACTTGAACAAGCTTTTCATATTTACAAATTATGAACATGTAGAAAATAAATGGTACAAACAAAATCAGAATAACATTACTCCTATAAACAAAATGTTCTCTTTATAGACCTAACAAAGCTTGACTCGGCTAGATAAAGCTAATCTAAGACTCAAAAGTGTCTCAAAATCGTGTGAGGTGATTCAATTATGAGACGTGACAAACTTTTATTAACCCGACGGACCCAAAACCAAATTGATCTGAAATGATCTTAATTAAGGCGTTGAACGTAACGTTTGTTTGATTGTTTCCCCTACCTCGCGTGTCGCGTCTACCCCCTTTCTTCTTCTTCATCGTCTTGTTTAAGTTTGGGAATTGATTGATTAAAATGAAATGAAATGAATTAGATAAAAAAAAAGAAGAGAAAATGAGCAAGCTAGTAACATCAAGGTCTGAATTGGATTTGGATCAACCCAACATTGAAGATTATCTCCCTATTGCTTCCATTCCTGTACCCTCTCAACACCTCACTTTGTAAGGAACCAACCCGCTATTTCTCCAGTATTATGTTTTTCTTCTTCTTATTATTATCATTATTTCTTCTTCTTCTTCTTCTTATTATTATTATTATTTGTTCAGATGTGATTTGCTCGACATTTCGCCTACTTTGACTGAGGCTGCTGGTGCCATTGTTGATGTATGTTTTTCTTCCTTCTCTTTTTCAATATCTATTTATTATTATATTATCAACCCTTACTGAATGGATGGATGGATGGATGGATGGATGCATGCATGATTCATTCAAATCATCATAATTGTTGAATTCTAATGGGAAAATAATTAAGGGCTTTATTTCCCATTTGTTGAATGCCACCTTCTCTACTACGGAGTATTATTGTACATCACTCTTTAAAGGGCTTTATTAGAATCTGTGGCATCAGTTTTACCCAAGTCTTATACCAGAAGCAGTTTAAAGCTAGCTTCCCGAAATGGCGGTCAGATAATCAGCTGTCAAATAAATAACACATTCAGTTTGTGTATTCGTTGCATTATGCTCTTACCTTTTGGGTACAAATGTTTTAAGTCATTCATTGTTTCTATTCTCATTATGCAATTATAAGTGTCTCTTTCTGGGATTTAACAAATGCTTCTACTTATATAAAATGACTAACATTAACAAAACTCTAATAAGCACCCACCTAGAATCCTAGATGAGCTAATAGACGGGGAAGGGTGATATGGCATACTGCATCCTTAACTCTTGTGCTAAAATCTCAAGTGTTTTCGACTGCCTCCTACTTCTGAATAAATATGATGTGGAGACTCAGGAGACCTTGATCCTTTCAGTTACGATTTTTTCCATGATATTTTCCAAAGTATTTGGCTCCTTGGAAATAGTATCATGCATTGGCTATCTACCCATAAATTGACTTAGATAATATGTTTGAGAATTTTACATATCTAAGAAATTGACTATATATTTCTGCTTTGATTTTGAGCAGGACACCTTCACACGATGCTTCAAGTCAAATCCTCCAGAACCATGGAACTGGAATATATATCTCTTTCCTATTTGGTGTGTCGGAGTCGCAGTTAGATACTTGATTCTTTTTCCTGCTAGGTCAGTCTTTCTGAGTTATTGGAGATTTGGAGGCACTCTCAAAGAGAACACTCTCTATACTCTTTTAAATATAGAATTTGATACTAGCTACTATCTACCCTTTTAAAACTCTTTCGTTGATTACGCTCATTGCATGCTTACGTTTTGACAGTGGTAGACAGATGGAAGATTTACTTCTGTTTGAATAAGGGATAAGATTATAGAACTGAATTGCCGTTACAACAACAGACACTCCTTGGCCCTTGCTGCTGAAAAAGTAGTCATGTGTGTATAATCATCGAATAAATCAATGGAAATTGAGCAGATGCTGTAAAATTATTACACCAGTTCCTTTGTAGTCGTGACTTTCTTCACAAATCACAACTGACAACATATGAAGGATCTATCTAAATGTTTTCATTGATATTAGACTCTCCTTCAGATCCAACTAATGGATTTTCGTGAATCTGCAGGGTTCTTATTTTAACCCTAGGATGGATCATATTTCTTTCCCTCTACTTTCCAGTTCATTTTTTTCTGAAAAGTCATGATAAGCTGAGGAAAAATTTGGAGGTAGTGATTCTATACCAAACTTGAAATTCAACTTCTTACCTTTTCTATTTTTTCATATTCTTTCATCATCTGAAACCATTTTTTTGGGGGGTGGGGTTTGTATTCTGTTCACGTGGCAATTATAGCTTTTGCTGTTTGTCAACAACCATGATAGTCATTTTCTTACTGGGTCTTTTACTCAACTTTTATTTAGGTTTCCTGATTCGATCAGTGAATGACGCATTGATTGAATTGTTCTTATTGAAGTTGTTATGAGCTAGAAAAAAGAGAAAAAAAAAAGAGAACTCCATTCTTGACTTTATTATGGTTTTGTAGTTATGGAAATCATCTTGTCTGTTTGTGCAATTTGGTAAGAACTATTTCACTTTAAGACGAAACTTGTAACTGTTTACATTTGAGCTTGCAGAGGTCACTAGTGGAATTGATTTGCAGTTTCTTTGTTGCATCATGGACTGGGGTTATAAGGTACCATGGGCCACGCCCCTGTATGAGACCAAAGCAGGTTTGTCTCTTTCATATTTTAAAATTATTTGGTTATCAAACATGCAGTCTTCATACAAAGAAAGGTCCACTTTACTTTTAAATACTTAGATTATCCACTTGCTGGATATAACTATCTTGCATTCAACTTTTCTGCCACGCTTGTATAGGCACTTTCTTTTATAGAATTTAATTATGTATGTACGCTGTTTGGACGAGCGACAATCTCTTTGGGATAGACAGGATACCTGGACAGTTATACAACTAATAATTGATCTGTTTTTTTTTCCTCCATTGCTAAAACAGGTGTTTGTGGCCAATCATACTTCCATGATCGATTTTATTATATTAGAACAGATGACTGCGTTTGCTGTTATCATGCAAAAGCATCCAGGATGGGTTGGTGAGCATCTGAAGATTCCTATTGTTTTGTCAGTGTAAAATCAAAGTGAAAAATCATTCTTTCAGGACTTATCAGGCAAATGTACTTTTTCATCTTAAATGTTCAGACTTAAGAGCAACTAGTCTGGATATCTGACTTATTCTCTGGAGATATCATTCCATGAAATATTTTGATCTAAAATCTAGACCTTGGCTGATCTCAATTCTTTCGCATTGAGGTCCTATTGAAAGTACCAGAGGTGATTTAATGCCCTCCATGGATCCGCTCTCTCTTTCGTATACATGCTCATGGACCTCCGATGGCCCTAGGGATCTCACATGGGGAGGAGCGCCTTTGACACGCAAGTTAGAGCTACCATATAGAGAGAGTCATATATAGATTCGTATAAAAAAGGGAGGTTACCATGAGTACATGATCCGTAAAGGGGTATTCATAGTGGTAGACTGCTAGGATTGGGGTGGACCACCATGTAAACCTTCCTCTATTGAGGTCATTTAATATGGATAGTGTTTGCCATGGAAAATATGAAACCTTAGTTCCTCACGTATAGGGCTTATACTGTGCGTTCGGGCTTAGCCTACTTTTGTCCCAAACACGTATGTCTTTTCCTCTGTAAATTTTCTCATTCTACTTGCTAAAGGTCTGCTGCAGAGCACCATCTTAGAGGGTGTTGGATGCATTTGGTTCAACCGATCTGAAGCAAAGGATCGTGAAATTATCTCTAGGAAGTATGTTTAAACTTTAAAGAAGCTCAATCACGTTGACCTTGTATACTTGAAATCTTAGTTATTGTGTTTGACGCTGGACTTTTCAGGTTAAGAGAACATGTTGTAGGGGCTGACAATAATCCCCTTTTGATATTTCCTGAAGGAACGTGTGTGAACAATCAGTACACAGTTATGTTTAAAAAGGTAAGAGGTTTAACTTTTCCATTACAGGCTTCTCCCCTCATCTCGCCAAAATAGTTAATATGAGACTGTCTTACGCGTCAGGTCGACCCATTATAGCTTGATTTAAATGAGGAAAACAAGATGAGTTAGTCGGTCTCATACGTGAGAGTTGGGACTGGCTTATACAAGACTTGTGATTTAAAAATTATTCGTATGTTAACATTATCCAAATATTTTACAAGCTCGTGTCTCTTGTTTTTATTATTACGTTGCTGAACTTTCCTAGTATTTACCAGGGTGCATTTGAACTTGGGTGCACTGTCTGTCCAATTGCAATCAAGTACAACAAAATTTTCGTTGATGCCTTCTGGAACAGCAGGAAGTAAGAGCTTCTAACAGCTTGCTAATTATCTTTACATGCAACTGCTAGTCTGCTACTGTCTCCTGAATATTTTCTATTGTTCTTCCATTAGCTAAGATTCTTGCTAGGCTTATCGGTTAAGTTTTCTTTCATCTAGTGTTTTGCTTTGTTTTCTGTACCACAGGCATCTGGTTTCATGCCCTTTTAATTTTAAGATTTAATTGTTTGCCTCAATTGCCTGTGAATTTTGTTCTCAGCGATCATAAGAGCGCAAAATAAATGATGATTTTGTTCTTATCATGTTCCATGATGATTTTGCTCTTCCTTACCTTATCAATACTTTCCAAGTTCCAACATATTACGACCGATCCTACATTAATGACTCGCTGATACAGGGATAAACTGCACCATTGTCCGCGCTCATAATTACCGTGATCGTGACTAATTCTACAGTTTAACACCATGACTATAATGTGTAGGACTTATTTTTATGGTCCAAGGGTATGTGATTATAATGCAAAATGTGTATATGTTACAGGCAATCCTTCACAACACATCTTCTGCAACTAATGACGTCATGGGCTGTTGTTTGTGATGTTTGGTATATGGAGCCCCAGACTCTGAAGCCTGGAGAAACAGCAATCGATTTTGCAGAGAGGTGCGGATTTTTAATTACGTCCCCATCATCTTCCTGTCTGTTGATTTACGACTGTAACCTAATTGCTGTGGCTCTTGTTCCAGAGTGAGAGACATGATATCAGTGAGAGCAGGTCTGAAAAAGGTTCCTTGGGATGGTTACTTGAAATATTCACGCCCGAGTCCCAAGCACATTGAGCGCAAGTATGGTTGATGGGCACTCTTATACCTAATTTTACATATATTTAGTGAAGGACATCACTCTCTATTGATGCATGTTGATATCCTCAAATGATAGCCTCGCTTTGTTGTATGCAGGCAACAGAGTTTCGCTGAATCTATACTGGAACGCTTGAAGAAAGAGTGACATCAAGCTGCCTATTTGTACACTTGTTTGTGTTCTCTCATTTGGGCACCTATTTTGGGTATGTAGTAGTCCTTGTGATTCTGTTAAGGCCCTGGCCATCGAGTTTGACAAGGAGATGGACATTGGAGTCTGAGCTTTGGTTTGTAGGATATTTTGTAGTCTCGAAAATTATATTATCAACAGGGTAGCGAGTTCATGCAGATTCATTCTGTACTTTTTGTTATTTGATTTGATGAAATTTTTTCAGTCTTTTAAAGATATTCCCACATGAGTAAACAATAGTTCATCCCTCAAAGGGTAACAAGGTGCACAAGGGTTGGACATTAAAAAATCGAGTTAATAAAACACAAAAATGTTGGACCAGTGGTTAGGTTCAAATCTTGTAGAGCCATTTGTTCCTTGTTGGCATTCTATTCCTTGATTTACAACATTGTGCCTCCCTGCTTTCAATAGCCAGCCTGCCTATAATACTTATGACGATCGCTGATCGCTTCAATGGAATGAAAATGTGTATGAATCGGGATAAATAGTCTTTATAAGATAGTTGTACGGCCATATGAAAATTACAATGGTGATATGTTGGAATGTATAATGGTTATATATACGAATTTATGTACTCTGTAATACTCCTTAACAGCATGTAGTATAATTGCATGCGGTCCATAAAGAGTATAAATAATAGAATGTGTCGGTGATGGTGGGATGACAGTAGGTCACTGGCATTTGGCTGGGAAGGGAACGATTGAGCCTAATTTGTGTACATAAAGAGTATAATTAAGAAGGGTATGCAGGAAATCATCAACTAATTGTGTGTTTGAGCTTCCTTAATAGGTTTATTGACTTGGCTTACAACATTAACTTTCTTAGGACAAAATGTCCAAAAAGCAATAAAGTTTAAACAACCAAATTATGATGGAAAGCAAGAAGCTTTTGCTATAAAATGTTAAAAATAAAAATGAACCGGCGAGCTTGCTCACTATAGAAGTAAGTTTTATGCTGAATACTCCGTATATTTTTATTTTGTCTTATACAGTACTTTATAAGGTATGATTATTATTGGTAAGATTGTGTCACATTAAAACTTTTATTATTTTTATTGTCCAAACTTACCTTAAACTCTACTTTTCTATTTTACTTGTAAAAAGGTGAATTTTGAAAAAAAAAAAAAAGGGAATAAAATAAAATAACCTATGTGATCCATTCATTATTCGATGGCTTTTCTTGATAATTGTATCAAAGCTCTTAGAGTTTTAAATTAAGTTTTGGATTCTAAAGATCGGACTTAAAATTTTGTCCAAATCTTAGTAGATTATTGATAGTTTTAAAACTCAGCTATAATCTTACCCTAAACGATAAACTGAAATGGACAAATTAGTAAGAAAGACAAAGTGACGGACGAAGGTCACCCATTCCATGAATTACACGTTTTCAAGGAAAAAAAAGGATGTTACATCCAATCATCCATGGACCATGGACCATTTATACCATTATTAAGAAAATAATTAAAATTAATAATTAATGATGTTATAAAACATGATGTATTTGTAAAGGACATTTAATTGATTAATTCATACCAACATATGAAGAGGAAGAGATATTCATTTTATTACATCGATTAATCATCATCATCATCATCATCATCATCATCATATTCCCGCCATTTCTGGTAATATTTCCAATGGATATTAATTTCTAGTATTGTTTCTAATTTCCTAATTAATTGTCTTTTTTCTTGTTCATCAATTACTGCACCGACAAATACTTGTATTCTAATTTATTCCATGCATTGTGATTTGTGAATTGTGAATTGTGAATTGTGATTTGTGATTGCTTGCTGCAGTTTGAGCTCAATCTATCAAATCAATAGCATGGATGATTTTGGTGTTTTAGTTAAACATTATGGGATCAACCCTAAGGGCAAGTCAGCTCCTATGGCTGCATCCAAACAACCTCCCATTTCCCAGAATAATCATGATTCTGTTAATCAAGATCCCAACTTTTTCTCACAATCCTTTCCAAATTCAAATTCTGGAGGTGGGTCTCTTTTTGCTCATCAAAATGATGATATTTTTGGCTTTAATTCAACTCACCATAGTCAAGCTTATGTTAGTGGGGATGTTTTTGATCGTGTGTTTCAAATGCCTACCAACAATTCTGGTGGAGGTGGAGGTGGAGGAGGGGGGTTCGACTTCGATATGGAATCCATGTTTAAGGGTTCAACGCATTCAGGCGCGAAATCTTCAGATGTTAATGGTGCTGATGATATATGGGGGTTTTCTGAGAGTAGTAGCAGCACTGTTGAGGTTGCTAATGCTGATTTGCTCTCCTCGGATCCTGTCGATGATTTTTGGGGTAAAATGGCTAAATTGGGTTTGGACCAAAGAGGTGTCAAGAGATTAGGGGAGAACAAAGGGGATACTGATGATTTACTACCTGGCTTTGGGAGGAGCTTTACCGTCAATGATAGGTGTGTTGCTGTTTGTTTATTGTAATTTCTTGTATTTTCATGTGATTTCGTTGTTACTTGAATCAGAATGGAATAAGCTTGGCATATGCTTAGTATACAAAATCATTGATTTCAACTTGATGCACAATGGATGATATAATACTACACTACTGTAAAAGTTATGTCAGTTACGTTGCATCATGAGCAAAATCGTCGTCTGCTTAGCTCCATTCCTTGCTATGTCTTTGAATCACGAGAATTTCATGTGGTTTTATGAACTTCAAATTTTTGGCAATATAAAAAGTTCCGAGTTTTCTTGCTAGATGGATTGTCAGTGTTCAAGGGCATGAAAGATTTTCTAGCCAGACCAAGCTGGATGCGTTCCACCACCATGAGCTAGAAATCTAGGACTATATTCTTGCAGCCACCTTCTAGTTTAATTTAGGTCGTTGGATGGTTAGCTTAAGTGATTGGGGTGTGATTGTTTTGTTGCCACCATTTTCTTACATACTTCCACTATTATGCAAGGAGGCTGGAATGCTGGATGCTTGCTCAGTTATCTGTACCTTTGAGATAGAAAAGAACATAGTTTTTTTTTTTTAAACTTTGCTGAGATTGTAATTTTTTTTATTGTAACATTTTGAAGAGCCCAGGCTTCTGCAAATATGAAGGATCCGGGTATTTCATCTCTTGAATAACTTGAAAATTTTGCCATACACAGGATGAAAAATGGTGCCAATGGGCATGGAGGTAGTTTTACAGCAAAGAGTGATCCAAAGAAGACAGTCAATCACAAACCGCAGGAGACAAACTTTTTTGACTTTGATGTAAGCATAGATGGAGGTTCTGTACAGAAAGAAAAGATGGAGAAGGTGGACATGATGTTCCAAACTGAAGCAACTGATCTAGATTCTTTTTTCCGAGCTCAGACTAAAAAGAGTACACCTATATCAGAAAACTCAGCTATGGTAAAAAGTCAATTCGTGCAGGGCTAAATATATTTTTAGACTTATTGTTTTAACTTTAGCTTTTCTATTGGTTTGAGATAAGGGTTAACACTTGCACATTTCAGAACACGAAAATTTACGAGGAACCAAATTTGTTTACTGGAACTGGATTTGACACACATAAGAAAGTTTCTCCAGGAGTTTTTCCTGATGATTTTTCTTCAATATTTGAAGGTAGGTAGTTTTTATCGATTTCAACATTATTGATATCTTTTGTAATTGATATGCTAATGAAATAATGAGATCACTTTTATCTTGCTAAAAGGTTCACCAGCATCTGGAGTGTTTCAGGAAAGAGAAGGAGAAAGTGATGAGAGACGTAATCTAAGATTTGCAAGTTACCTAAGAGCTAAAGCGCGTATGGTATGTAGATTGGATTTAGTTTTTGCTTTCTTGCTGTAGCAACATGACAACTTCGTCTTTTGTCAGAAATGATCCTGTTTTTGTATTATTACTGTTATTTATGGCGAGCTACCTTTTCCTTAAAAATTGTACTTGTACATCGGATAAGGTGCCTCTTTAAATGAAGGTGAACTTTGAGACATGAGCTTTGAATATTATACGTCTCGAACCAGGGAGGACTTTTATGAAAGAGATGTTCGTATCAGGCATGGCGCTTTTTGCCTTGTTTAGTCTTATCATCCATAGAGTTATTATTTCCAACTCAATATTTTAGTGTATTTGATGAACTGAAAGGGGAGAGGAAACAAAGGGCAAGGGAGGTGCTAGGGAAAATTTATATTGATCACCCATCTCTGAACTCTGCATAAGGTCTATGCAGGCCTTTTAGTCCTTCAAATACCCCGAACCCTTTTTCTTGCTTGAGTAGTGAAGTCGAAAATCAGTGACTTTAGAGACCAGAGGTCCTTTCATGTACTTAAATTCCTTAAGGCATCTGATTTTAACATTACATTACAAACAAATATCTGTTTCTCATAATTGTTGATCTTCAGCTCCAATAGCCCTTCGTAAGTTTTTCAGCTTAAGGTCATACTGAATGAATCCAAATGCTTCAGAATTTTAATATATTTTGTTTTGTTAATACTACTGTTGTTATTGGAGAGTAGTAGTGTGGTAAGTTAGATAATCTGCTGCTTTATGTCTTACCTCCTATTTTATACCATGTATACCTTGGTCTAGGAATCTACTTCTTGATCGATGGTTTAGCTTAGATTTTGACGGAGAACATTCTTAGCCGACTTTATGTCATACTGGTAATTTTGCTACTGAACTAATGCTCTGGATCAAAGTAGTTTAATTCAATTTTATGTTGCAAATGCATCTAGGAACATGCTGTGGCTGAGATGAATCAACGTGAATTCAAAGCTCAGCAGGAGCAGGAAGAAAAACATGTAAGTATCTCTTGACCTTTCAGGAAGTGTGTAAATTGAATGCATAGTCTTGTAATTTTGTTGACTCACTGTGTGCTTTTTATCTGCTGGTGTTTAGAGGCTCGCTGATGCCATGGACGGGGAGATGAAGAGATGGGCTGCTGGAAAAGAAGGAAATTTACGAGCGCTATTGTCATCTTTGCAACAGGTAGAGTTTTTCATTTCTTATAAATTTGATTACTTTGAGTTGATTTATTTTTGGCTTAATTTTGACAAATAATTTAAAGATTTATTCCGTGTGGGTTGTATTTATTTTTGTCCCTAAGCATGGTGCTTGGTTACTACCATACCATGTATTATAGATGGGTTTGAGATTTGATCCTTGAATATGTCTTCGTGGTCTCCTCTTGGTAATTGCACTATATATGCGGCTAAAACCACTTCAAAAGGCAATCACGTTAACCTTCATAATCTTGATGACTACGTATTAATACCTTAAATGAAACCCGCTAAGTTTCCTACTTTTCTCCTAATTTTGACGATTTTCATTATGAATTCAAGGGCCTGAATTGCAATTCAGGTGAACTATTTGTAATTTTGGATAAATCAATTTTTGCAAGTTTGAGCAAACTAGTTCAGAAATGCATCAACAAATCAACGGGCGTGAATCGATTCACTATTCAGTGTGTATTCAAGTGAATCTAGTGACCATGGTATCCACTATTTAAGTATATTTATTCTATTCAAGGTGAAAATTCCGCTTTGCGGTAATGCTTCAATCGTTATTGTTGCTTTGAGGTGTAGAATTTTGCCTTTTTTTTTAAGCAAAGGTGTCTGAATTCTGCCTAGATCGTTATTGTTCCTCGTTCCAATATTTGATTCAAGACTTTACATTAACCTCAAGAGTATATTTGCATAGAGCAAATATGGAGAACAAGGAATTAAACCCTATATAGAGTTTTGTTTGCTGACCTTCAAGGCCTTGAAGGTGAGAAATTGATGGTTTACTCGCTTTTCGTGAGCCATTTGGTTATGTGCTGTATTTTCCCATATATTTTACCATGCATCTGGTTTAATTTCGTGTGTGTATTTGATATGTCAGTCCAATTGTGGAATCCACGAATCTTACCTATTGTACTCTTGGTTCAGTATCTATTTGTTTTATGGCTATATTAGTTCATCTGAAATCATTCTTTCACCTTAACTGGAT
This sequence comes from Silene vulgaris, assembly GCA_036897335.1. Taxonomy (NCBI): domain Eukaryota; kingdom Viridiplantae; phylum Streptophyta; class Magnoliopsida; order Caryophyllales; family Caryophyllaceae; genus Silene; species Silene vulgaris. The sequence goes on along the minus strand of JAYMSF010000211.1, from coordinate 6,950 downwards.
GTCTGGATGATGTATTTAACCTTGTTAATTGTAATGTTTAAAAATTGGCCTTCTGGTACACTACGTTAACCTCTCCTACTTCCGTTAATCATCCAACGAGCAGGTGCTCGGGCCAGAATTTGGTTGGCGACCTGTTTCTATAACCGACTTAATCACTTCCTCTCAAGTTAAGATTGCATACAAGAGGGCAGCATTGTGTGTTCACCCTGATAAAGTTCAGCAGAGGGGTGCTAATCTTGAACAGAAATATGTTGCTGAAAAAGCTTTTGATCTATTGAAGGTATTTTATCATTGGGTTGAGTTATTTCATATTGATTGTATGCTTCACATATCTGAGGTTTTACCCCCACTGGTCTTATACAGGAAGCTTGGAATAAGTTTAGCACTGAGGAACTCCGGTAGTCATGTTCTCCGTGGTCTTCGTAGTATTGATGTGCCTTTGTTCATCACGTTTGGTTCCGCTAAAAAAATGGTAATTAAATGAAATGTTGTTCATCTCGTCTCTCTGTTTAGCATGTAAAGGTGTATCTTTTACCAATACCAAATTCATATCCGATTCCATGATAATCCCATGAAAATGCTTGCAGGACGTGTTTAGTTCATGCAAATCGAACCGACACCTTATTTCATTAGCTTCACTGAAAGGTTCTAATGGGCAACAAATGGCTCATGAGAAATGCCAAAAAATCAGTTAGCTTCATTTCACTCTGAACTTTTGTTATTTGCATAACAGATTAATTAAATTTAAATGGGTAACGGTGGTCGGTTTGTGTGAGAGTAACTACAGAAAAAATCCAACAATCATTTGAATGAAACTAGCTAGAAAAACATACTAATAGAGTTTTATGTTTCTGCATACTTAGAGCATTCATCAAGCTTGTACACTTATCCCCCAGTCCCCACCATTAAATCTGCTCGCTATCATGAAACGCAGCTCCTCGACATCCACTTCTTCATCTTCAGCATGTCGACAACAGAAGATACAGCACCTAGACACAAATGGCTCACATATATTCTTGAGTTCACGCAACTTGTCAACATAGTTAGAAGCCTCTACAAGCTCAACATTCCAATCGAGCCACTGATACGTCTTCTCGATCTCATCCTCGACATTTTTCAGAGTTTGGCAATCAATTCCTACCATCTCCCCGTAAATATTCGCAATATCCGACACAGTATTGGCGTAGTTTTCTATAGTGTTCTTAGCTTTGACTAAATTCTCATATTGTTGCTCCTCAACCCGATATTTCTCAGCCTCTTTCAATACTCGATTGAGATCCTCCTTCGACAACCTGCTACAGTTAGTAACAGTGACTGTTTTCTTGTTTCCTGTGTCGGTGTCCTCTCCAGTGACGGTGAGGATACCGTCTGCATCAATATTGAAGGAGGCCTTAAGCTTCGGGACACCTTTGGGTGCTCGGGGAATGTCCGAGAGGTTGAATTCCCCGAGCAAATTGTTGTTCTGTGCCATGCATCTTTCACCCTCGTACACCTTAAAATGGGCTGAAGTCTGATTGTCGTGGACTGTCGTGAGCTTTGCGATCATCTTTTCTGTTGGGATGACGGTATTACGAGGAATGACTACTCTCATCTCGCCACCATAGAGCTCAATTCCAAGAGATAAAGAGGTTACATCCACCAATACAAAGTCATCCTTGTCCAAAGACACCCCTGTCAACGTGGCAGCCTGTACGGCAGCCCCGTAGGCAACCGCCTCATCTGGGTTAATACCTTTGCAGAGCTCCTTCCCGTTGAAAAAACGCTGCAACATCTGCTGGATCTTGGGTATCCGGGTTGACCCGCCAATAAGTACCACATCATGAACATCGCTCTTGTCTATCTTAGCGTCACTCAAACACTGAGCCACAAGATCAATACACTTCCTGAATAGATCCATATTCAACCTCTCGAATCTAGCGCGTGTTACCGTTGAAATAAAATCAATCCCATCAAAGAGACAGTCAATCTCAATACTAGCCTCAGTAGTGACAGAAAGCGTTCTTTTCGCTCTCTCACAAGCGACTAGCAATCTCCCAAGAGCTCTAGGGTTGTCACTAATGTCTACACTATGCTTTTTGTTAAATTCCTGCACAAAATGAGACACCATTCTGTTGTCGAAATCTTCACCACCAAGATGGGTGTCCCCACTAACTGCCCTAACTTCAAAGACATCTTTTGAGACAGACACTAAAGACACATCCAAGGTCCCGCCACCAACATCGAAAACCAGAATGTTTTTTCTGGCGAGTTGGTGGTCGGGAACATGGTGGTCAAGACCATATGCAATGGCAGCTGCTGTAGGCTCGTTGATAATCCTCATAACATTAAGTCCAGCAATAAGTCCAGCATCTTTTGTAGCCTGACGCTGAGAATCAGTGAAGTATGCAGGAACAGTAACGACAGCGTTGTTAACTTGGGAGCCAAGATGGGCCTCTGCCATGTCTTTCATCTTGACGAGTATCATAGCCGATATTTCCTGGGGAGTAAAGTGCTTGTGTTCACCCTTGTAGGTGACCTCTATCATTGGCTCCTTGTCTTGAGAATCGGGATGGGGAATGACCTTAAAAGGCCACAGTTTAATGTCATTCTGTACTGTTTGGTCGCTATATCTCCGGCCTATGAGTCTCTTTGTATCTGTAAAGAAGAAGAATAATAATTGTGAATATAAGAAAACTATAATGTTATGTCAAAAGAAAGAATTGAAGAGAAAAACAAACCGAAGATGGTGTTGGTAGGGTTGACAGTGGCTTGGTTCTTTGCAGCATCACCAACAAGGCGCTTGTTCTGGGCAAAGGCGACACAAGACGGCGTTGTTCGGTTTCCCTGATCGTTGGTGATAATCTCAACACGGTTGTGCTGCCAGATGGCGACACAAGAGTAGGTTGTCCCTAGATCGATTCCTACAGCCGGCCATAGATCATCTTTTTGCTCCATACTCTTAAACTTAAATTATCTCAAGATCAAACAACCCTCCTACTAAGACAGATAATAATAAAAAAGATGATGATTTATATATATATAAAGAGAAATATGAATTCTAGTGGAACTCAAATACTACAACTACAACTACAACTAATAATCTAATCCAAGATTCCTAATACCTGTGTAACTCTATCAATATGTGTCTAAGCACCTCAGCTTATATCCTCAAGCTCTGCTGATATATTCAGAATTCCATTCATGTCTCTCTCCCTCGTATAGATATATGATTTGAAATAGAGATATTTAAAGACCTTAAGCCCACTTTTCGTATCGTGTCTATAATAGACGAAACAAGTTGCATTCTTCATTCTCTGTCTTTTTGAAAAAAAATCAACATCCAATAGTCACTTAAAAGCATTTAGAGACATTTAGAGACCTTAACTACTTTTCGTAACGTGTCAGAATACACAAAACAAGTTACATTCTCTATTCAACATCCAAAATGGTCATTCAAATATTATGTGATTATGATTCAACTAAAATTTCAAATTCATATATCCTCCCTTATGGAAAACCAATTAGGCCAAAAATTAGGGCTAATATTTAGGAAAATACAATTTAGAAATTATTGTACGTACATTTTTATTAATGTCGTATCCATAGATAAGTGCCGGAAACAAAATTCAACCCATCTTAGAAATAAAAGGCTTGCATAGCAATTCAATCTCTTCTAGCTTCTCCACATACTTGCCTGCATCAAGGACTTGCTCCGAGTTCCAATCTAACCACTCAAATATCTGCTGTATCCCGTCCATTATCGTCTTCTTGTCATTAGCTCCAATCTTCTTGCCACAATTGCTAAGTTTTTCCCACATGTTATTGGCATAGTCCTCTAATGTGTTCTTGGCTTTCACCATTTCCTCATGCTTCTTGTCTTGTGCTTTGTACTCCTCCGCCTCATTCGTCATTCTATCCATCTCCGTCTTTGTAAGCCTACTGCGGTTGGTGATCCTAATTTCACTCCTGTTGCCAGAGCTGGTGTCCTCCGCTGATACGTTCAAAATCCCATTATCGTCGATCTCGAAACAAACATTAATCAAGGTAGAAGATCCATTAGACGGCGCAATACCAGAAAGCTCAAAGACTCCCAGAAAATTGTTGTCTTGGGCTTTAAGTCTCTCACCCTCATAGACAGGGATTTCCAAAACAGATGCCCGACAGTCGTTATCAGTCCCTCCATACATACGCTTCTTAGTATGCAAGGCTCCATAGATACGCTCTTGTCTCGTTGGAATGGTTGTATTTCTGGGAATAACGACAGACATGTTCCCGGAACCCACCTCAACACCAAGGGATAATGGAGTAACGTCCACAAGAACCATAGCTTTGTTGGTTACACCACATAATATCCCGGCGTGGACTGCAGCCCCATATGCAACAGCCTCATCGGGATTGATGCTTCTTGAGAGCTCCTTTCCATCAAAGAAGTCTTGCAACAACTGCTGGACCTTGGGTATGCGAGTCGAACCACCAACAAGGACGATATCATGAACATCATTCCTGCTGATATCAGCATCACTCAAACATTGCTGAATGAGGTGAATGCACTTCTTAAACAGATCAACATTCAACTTGTCAAAACGAGCACGAGTTAGAGTTGAGCTAAAATCAATTCCACCAGAAAGGCAATCGAGTTCAATAGTTGTTTGTGTGGTTGTTGAGAGGGCTCTCTTGGCTCTTTCACAAGCTGCCTTGAGTCGTCCGAGAGCCCTGGGATTCTGACTCAAATCTATATTATTGTGCTTCCTCTGGAACTCTTGTACAAAGTGAGTAACCATTCTATTATCAAAATCATTACCGCCAAGGTGGGCATCCCCGCCCACTGCCTTGACTTCAAAGATGTCCTTTTGAATAGAGACCAAAGAGACATCGAACGTCCCACCGCCAAGATCAAAGACCAGCACGTTCTTTTTGGAATTGTCACTGTGTAACCCCTTGTTGTCTAGACCATAGGCAATGGCAGCTGCAGTGGGTTCATTTATAATGCGCACGACATTGAGAGAAGCAATGGCACCGGCATCTTTTGTTGCTTGACGCTGGGAGTCATTGAAGTAGGCAGGCACTGTGACAACAGCATTCTTGACTAGCATGCCTAGATACGCTTGAGCGGTATCTTTCATTTTCATGAGGATCATAGCAGATATCTCCTCAGGAGCGAACTGCTTCTCTTCTCCCTTGTAGGTTACCATTATAAGTGGTTTCTTATCTTGCCCAAAATCAGGACCAGCAATGACCTTAAATGGCCACAGTTTCATGTCCTTTTGCAGCATTTCATCATTAAATCTCCTACCAATCAGCCGTTTTGCATCTGTTCCAATTATTAAGTACAAAATGACAATTCAGAAACAAATATGAATAATTAAACATGAATGAATAAATAACAAAGATACAAACCAAAGATGGTGTTAGTAGGGTTGATGCGGCCTTGATTCTCAGCGGCTTCACCAATAAGCCTCTCCGTTTCGGTGAATGCCACCCAAGACGGAGTGGTTCTGTTGCCTTGATCATTACTGATTATCTCAACACGCTCATGCTGCCATATTCCAACGCATGAGTAGGTCGTCCCGAGATCGATTCCTATAACCGGCCATTCTTCATTCTTATTGTTACCCATTTTTCCTATTATTTGGAGAAGTTGAGAGGACCTGTGTCTTTTCGGAAGGGTTTTATAGCATAATAATCTCCAACTAGTATTTTCATAAAACTTTGAAAATTGATTTCACTTTAATTCTCGTCAAGGCTTCTCAAGACTCGAGGTCACGAGTCACGACACTTGTAGGTCTTGTAGATACGGAGTATATAATTAGACCTGTCAAACGGGTCAAACGGGCAGGTTATGGGTTCGGTCGTTTCGGATTCGAGTAAAATACGTTACACGGGTTAATAAAATACGTTACACGGGTCGGGTTTTGGGTTAGAAACGGGACAGGTTAACCGCCTTTTACAAATTAGACCATGTGAAGGTAATAATATTAGGGTATTTTAAAATGCCTAGTGTAAACATACCTTGTAATTGATAATCAAAACTGTAATTTCGACGTGTTTTCTATAGCTGATTGAAGTCTTTTAACTAGTTAAATGATCTTTCCAAATTGTAAAAGTACTTAGCTTGTTTAGACCAAACAGAAAATTTAAACATCATTTTTTCCTGCTAATTATTGTTTTCGTAAATATAGAAAACATGTAATGCATGGAACCTATAAAACGACAAGTAAAAGAAAATGTTAAGTCTTTTTTAAAATGACAAATAAAAAGAAATGGAGGGTATTTTTTAAATTAGTTCCGTGTTATTTGACCCTGTAATTCCTACAAATTATCTAATTTTTAGGTGTAGTCAATCAGGTTAAATTCTAACCTTACCCTAAATTTGCGGGTCTCATTTGGAATTTGTAACATTACAAAATACTTATAAGTGAGTCATTTTTGATGGATCTAGGTCGAATAATTGGGTTGGGTTATTCCGAATTGCATAGACTTTGGATCTTAAGGCCTCGTTTGGTTGTCCTAATAAAAATGGGAGAATTGGAATATCCCATGTTTTGGAAAATGAGAGATGTTTGGTTGCCCCAAATCATGGGATTTTCTTTTTCCCGGGAATTTTCAACTCCTCCATAATGTAGGAGTTTAATTACCTAGCCCCCATACGTAATTGAAAACTCTTGTGTCAATTCAACTTCTGCATGTCAACCAAACGATTTTTTATACAACTAGGTTTGGTGCCCGGGCTACCTTTATTTACCATTTAAATTTTATTTTCTATGAAATATGATTATCTAAATTTGGTTAACAAATACATTTACAATTTATATATTGAAATTATGATGAGAGGTAAAATTAATCAACAAATTACGAGACACGTTCACCTCTCCCGTTGTTAATATTATTACTTTCACTACATTTGGTTACTGTAGTTTGTTTTACTACTGCTGCTATTTTTACGGTTAACCCGTTAATTTTATCAAACTCAT
>JAYMSF010000210.1:0-18744 GCA_036897335.1 Silene vulgaris | reverse complement strand
TTCAACAACTGGATCGAGAATTGTGAGGTAATTGAACTAGCTTTTACCGGTCCTTCGCACACTTGGGCTCGTGGAAATACAGCAGCCACAAGACAGAGTGGCCGCCTTGATCGAGCACTATGTAACTCAGAGTGGGGTACTGAATTCGAAAATGCTATGACTCGCCATCTCCCGGCCATTACATCTGATCATTGCCCTATCCTAGTGTCACCTAACGGTTTCGCTCCTATAAATAGGATTAATCGTCCTTTCCGCTTCCAAGCATGTTGGATGAATCACGGGAAGTTTAAAAATTTTGTGGAAAATAATTGGCCTAACTCGGGTCCGTTAACAGCTCGTTTGGGTCAGCTCTCCGACAAATTACAAGAATGGAACGAAAAAGAATTCGGAAACATATTTCGAAAGAAAAGGGAACTAACAAATAGAATTGAAGGCTGCCAGCGTGAGTTGTCAGTAGCTAGACAAAGCAGCCTTATTAAATTGGAAGCCAAATTACGGAGGAAACTTGATGAAGTATTGGCGAATGAGGAGCTTCTATGGTACCAAAAGTCTCGAATGGAATTTATTAAAGACGGAGATCGCAATACCGCATATTTTCACGTAAGAACATTAGTAAGGCGGTGGCGGAATCGCATCACGTCTCTTAAAACAGAAACCGGAGAATGGACCGATGACCAAGAGGTTATTAAACGAATGATGGTCGACTATTACAAAGATCTATACACGGATGATGGCGAACCTTATACGTTTGACACTCTACCATGGGACTTATTCCAGGATTTCAGCAATAAGGATTGGGCATGGTTGACTAAACCATTTAGTATAGCAGAGATTGAACAAGCGATTAATCATATGGGGTCGTTAAAGGCACCAGGACCAGACGGGTTCCAAGCGCTCTTCTATCAAAAAAATTGGGAACTGGTACAATCCTCGTTATGTGAAATGGTGATTAAAGCATTAGAAGGAAAGGGATTTCCGGAGAGCCTTAATGATACTCATCTCGTCCTTATACCGAAAGTGACAGCTCCTGAATCAAGTAACCAATTTCGCCCCATAAGTCTATGCAACGTAGCTTATAAGGTGATTAGTAAGACATTAGCAAACCGGATAAGACGAGTATTGCCTCACGTTATTTCCGAAACTCAAAGCGGGTTTGTCCCAGGAAGGCAAATCACAGATAATATTGTTGTATTTCAAGAAGTCATCCATTCTATGCGGAGAAAAACAGGTACTAAGGGTCTTATGGCAATCAAAATCGATTTGGAAAAGGCATATGACCGCTTAAAATGGAGATTTATTCATCATACGTTAAAAGATATGGGATTTCCTCGTCTTCTTGTTGATGTAATCATGGAGTGTGTATCGACCCCAAGGATGGATATTTTATGGAACGGAGAACCAACTGAACAATTCACCCCCTCTAGAGGTGTGAGACAAGGTGACCCGCTCTCCTCATATCTTTTCGTAATGTGCTTAGAGAAACTGCAGCAAGCTATCGATATTGAGGTAAGAAATAACTCATGGAAGCCAGTCACTATCGGGCGAGAAGGACCGACTATTACAAACCTCTTCTTTGCAGACGACATGGTCTTATTTGGGGAAGCGACAGTAGACCAAGCATTGGTAATGCGCAGAGCTCTCGATAATTTCTGCCGAGCCTCGGGAGAAAAGGTTAGTATGTCAAAATCACGAGTTTTTTTCTCGGGTAATACGAAGCAACCAGATCGAGTTTCTGTCAGCCAGGCTCTCGGGTTTGAAGAAACGGATGACTTAGGCACTTATCTGGGTATGCCAACTATTAACGGAAGGGTAACAAGACACACTTTCGCTCATTTAGAGGACAAAATCAATAATAGACTAGCCGGATGGGCAACCAAGCGGTTGTCGTTAGCAGGACGAGACACATTAGTCAAATCCACATTAACCACAATAACTAATTACAGTATGCAAACGGCAAAAATCCCGAGATCGGTCTGTGATTCCATTGACAAAAAGGCACGTCGGTTTCTTTGGAGTGGAGACGACTCTAAACAGGCGGTTCACCTCATCAATTGGGAAACCATACAGCAACCAAAAGCGCTCGGGGGTCTGGGAATCGTCTCAGCGCGACAAGCTAATGCGGCATTCTTAACCAAGATTGGATTTAGAGTCCTTACAGAACCCTCAAGCTTATGGTCGAGAGTTTTGCGAGCCAAGTATTGCAATAATAGATGCGATATCGACATATTTCAACCAAAACGAAATATGTCTAATTTGTGGGCCGGTATCACAAGCCAAGCAAAAACTATTGTACGCGGGGCGGCCACGGCGGTAGGGAATGGACGAAGGACTTTATTTTGGGACCATGCTTGGGTTGACGGGATTTGTCTTTCAGACTTTAATATCGCACCAATACCGCAAGATAGTCTAGGTGTTACAGTTAGCGATATGTGGAGCGAACAACATGGTTGGAAATGGGAACAATTCTCCGACCTTCTGCCGCGTGATATTCTACTCAAAATTGCATCCATCTCGCTCGCACAAGACCCTGATTTAGTGGACACGTTGTATTGGCAAGGTACGTCCTCTGGCAAATTTAATATCAAATCAGCATTGGGTTTTTTGCAAGGTTATGACCATAGCGAAGAGCCTGAAACGCCAGTTTGGCGCACAATCTGGCGTCTCCCAGTGCAACAGCGGGTTCGTATGTTCCTTTGGCTTGCTACTCATGGTCGAATAATGGTTAATGTCAATCGGGTTCGGAGAAACATGGGAGATGACCCAATGTGTCCATGCTGCAATTGTGTCGAGGAATCAGTCGAACATCTTCTTCGATCGTGCCCGGTCTCAAGAAACTTATGGAGTCTGGTTGGTATTAATCCATCAAATAATTTCTTCTATAATACTCCGTTTCTAGAGTGGGTGACTAAGAATGCTAGTAATGAAGTCGAGACCCCAATCGAAGATTGGCCCATTTATTTTGCGATTACTTGCTGGTGGATATGGCGTTGGCGTAATAGCGTTGTATTCGGACATAGCCAGGATATTCCTATTGACCCACGCGCCTTCCTCTACCTTCAATTCGAGAATACAAAGCTAGCTCTCGACCGTCACAATATCCTAATCCCGAATCCACGAACCCCAAGGACTGAAATTTATGTGCGATGGACTCCACCACCTCACGGTTGGACCCTATTGAGTACGGACGGGGCATCGAAAGGTAACCCCGGACCAGCTGGAGCAGGAGGAATTTTTAGAGACGAGTCAGGTAACTTCATCACCGCGTACTACTTCTCATGCGGTCATTGCACATCCATGAAAGCCGAGATATTAGCCCTTCTAGCAGGACTGGAAAGAGCGAAATCTCTCAATATCCGAAAATTGCTTGTTCACATGGATAACGCACCATGTGTTAACCTTATTAATGAAGGTTTGGTGAGTAATAACCTGAAGTTCATAGTTCAAAAATGCAAAGGGTTGATACAAGACAGTCGGTGGCAAGTCGAAGTTCAACATATTTATAGGGAGGCAAACAAAGCGGCAGACATGTTAGCAAACCAAGGAGTGAACTCTAGTACTTTAATTACGCATTTAGATGTACCATTTAATGAGCTTCGCCCTATCCTTAGGGACGATGTTTTTGGGGTATCTACTCCCCGTGTAATAGCGAATAATTAGTTTCGGGGTTGTACCCCTCTTACGCACCAAAAAAAAAAAAAAAAATATACTAAATCATTTTCAAATCACAAAGTACGAGTTGTTCCTTGAAAATGCATGATGAAAACTACATTGATATAGACACTTGCAGAAACCGATGGCTAGTAAAAGAACCATAAAACAACAGTGAGCATTTTCGTTTCATTCCATCATTCGTCAAATCGTCACTCAAATCAAAGAATTGTAAATCATCCTCGGATGTCGGTACTTACATCTCATCTACCACCACCAAATAATGAATGGTTTATTCCATCACTGCCTTTGATCTGGACTAGTCTTCAAGTGGCTAACTAGGCTTTCTCTAGTAGAGACTAAACCAGATTCACTTTGGTAACTCACCCTCGGAATTTCGATGATGTCCTATTTATGCACCAGAATAACAGGAGGTTCCTGATATTCCGGAAATTATGCAAAAGGGATGGAGAGGAGTGCACAAACACAGACATTTTTGTCCAGGAAAAGGAGATCTCGTAAACCATTACTGACAAATGCATAAACTTTTTCAGAGAAAGCATAATAGCAAAGGGAAATATAGGTTTTTAGTTTAGTAATTTATGTTTCATAGATGTTTTAGAAGATCTACTGTTTTCAAATCTTAAATATCAGAAGTTCAGAACCCTGTTTGACAGTCATCTAAAACCAAGGTACCTCGCAAAAAACAGAAAGTAAACAGAACTACAGAAAGCAAAAAAGAACAATGAAGGTCCTTTGATTGCATCAAATTCCTGCTGTATACCCCAGCTTTTCATCTCAGCATCCTCGCTCCCATCTGCCAAAAGCTATAAGAAAGAAAATGCTTCTTTAGTAATGATATGCATAATCGGAATTAGTCGATGATCAACAACAGAAAACGAAAAAAAGCACATCATGATAAAGGACAAATACTTTCAATGAAGACATTACCCTGGCGTCTTAAGAATTCCCACAAGGGTAGGGGAGTAATTAATGCAGCCTTAAAAACAACGGAAAAAAACTACTTCCAAATGACCCAAAACACATTAGATCAAGTTTCCCATCGAATCAATTCTACTCAACTAACAGTAGAAGAATAGTCACTTCTGTGGGTCACTTTGTTTTGTTCAATTATAGTCCAAACTCCAAACCAAAAGAAGAGGCAGTGTTTAGCTTGGAAATGAAACCGAGGAGGGATATCAGGTTGCTATTATGCACATTTGGAGGTTAAGCACATCATCATTTTACCCCATTGCCTCGGAAGAGGCTCTACTTCCGAATAGTGTAAACGGATTCACACATACGCATAATTCCTGGGCAAAAACGTAAAAGTTTCTAGCTAACCCTTACCCAAGAAGGGAAACAGCTTTTGTTGCTTTGTGAAAAAAAATGCAAAGGGTTGTAGACATTTTTAGCCATTTTGATGTAGTCCATGAGAGTCCAAGCTAACAAAATATCTTGGGATCTCATTCAAAATGGACTCAGAGTCTCAGACATCGAAATCTACTATGGAAAGCAACTTCCTCTTTGAATATGAACAAAAGAAAGTAATGAGGTCAATATCAGTAGTAAATGCCACTCAAACTAAGCTTCTCGCCCTTTCCTTTCAAGATCATCCAATGACACGATTGTAAGGAGATTGTGCAATATGCCAAATAGCCACTAACCTTTAGATTTTCAGACTACATTAAGCATCAGAAGAAGATTGTTGCTGCTGTGATGGAGGCTGTGGCCACATTGGCTGACCCATGTAAGGCTGGGACTGAGGAGGACCATACGGATTTGGATTGCCCATCATCATCATCCCAGGAGGTCCAGCCTGAGCAGGATTCTGAGTTGGCGGCATATAATAGTAAGGAAGGGCATCAGCTGGTCCTCCTACGGGCATCCCAGGTCCCCTAGGCAGAGTGGCCAGAACATCATCCTTCAAATCCTCCCTTGGGACGATGTCCACCAGAAAGTCGAAAATGTCGGTCCTAGTGATTGCAGCAGCGATGTCGTTCTTCTGTAGGGTACGCCGCTTGTTCTCCTCAGTGTGGTTCCAGGAACGCAAAGTCAACTCGAGAATGAACATTTCACAGGCCCGGGCGAACACGACCGGGGCCTCGGCTGAGATCATACGGACATCCTCGTCGGCTTTCATGATCTTCTTGATCCTTGCCAAGGGAAGGCTATGGTTCTTAAAGTCGGTCACCTTCTCAATTTCTTGGTATTGATTCTGCCAGAATGCCTGGAGTTGTTGCTGGAGTTGCTGTTGCTGCTGGTGGTGAATCTGCTGGTATGCCAGCTGGTGCTGAGCCATCTGAGGCTGCGCCCCACCCACGGGTGCAACCACAGGTGACCCAGTAACTTGATTTGGTTGGTATGCCCCGCCATAAGGAACTTGGCCCGCACCACTCACTGATCCCACTAGTGGGGCTTGACCTTGACCATGGCCTTGCTGTTCCATTCTGCAACTCACAAGAAGCCAATAAGCAAATACGGAGTAATAAAATAATTGAAGGAAAACAAAAGTGCTATCAGGTGGTACTCAGTATCACTCTCTCGCGTGTATTTAAAATGTCTCAAGTTTGCGGATCCAGATAATGTATGTGAGTGTACGAATCGGTGGCACCATGCCACCATATCATTACTGATTACATAAAAGATATAGTCGTGCTGGTCAGGTGTGATAAAAACCTCCCATGCCGTGAAATTATATTAAAAGATTTCAAATGGTGGCATTTCAGATCACCCCCTTCACCATGATCTTATAAATCAATTAATACTCAATATAAACCGTCAAGATTGCATGTAGAAAGCAAAGAATCTTTCAACATGGAAATCAAATTTAAATCAATGTATACCAACGGGGGCAGAGGAAACAGCCAAACAGGTTACAGTGGAAGTGTGGAACATATCGTCAAGATTGAAAGTAGAACCATATAATCTTTGTGAAAATGACATTTCAATCAAAGTATTCCAAAAGACGGAAGAGATGACAGATCAAAATGGTTAACGGACTTAATTTCAAAACCGCCAAATCTTCTGCAATTCCAAAAGATTTAGCAAATGAAGCAAAGTTGCACATAACAATATAAGGCAGTAAAATCAAAACGAAGCACCTTACTTGGGTAATATAGGGACTGGCATGACTGGTATAACGAGGGAAAAAAATCAATAAAGCAATGAAAATGCACTTTCCGGCTACGTGATGGAGATGAAAACAAACCCTATGGCAAACGATGAATAAATAGTCGTGCAAACCTAAACAGTAATGAAAAGTTGGACGGGTCTAAATTTCGATAACCCAATCTCACCACCTAATATGAGATCTTACTAGGCCCATACTCTAAATCTACTAAGACCAGTAACAATGCACATCTATAAAAAAAACAAAAAAACAAAAAAAAAACAGTGAAGCAGATAGGGTAAACAAGCTGTGAAATCAAACAATTCCCAGTCCGACAATAACTTGCTGAACAATATATGCTGATGTTTTCCATATAGGTGCAAACTTTGGGCGTTCTACTCATGTGGAAGGTAGATGGTATGTAAATTCCCCTAGAAAAGCGAAAGATGAAATACATCAACCAATAAAAAAAATGCATCTTTAGCACTAAATTATCCATCAGGTACGTGATATGTCTCCGACTCTCCGGCCTTTAGCTGTCCTGATCAGCTCAAACAACTATATCAACCAACTAAAATAAGCGCTTTCAATGACTAGTTAATTTGTAAAGTCCAGTCCAAATAAATTGTCTCGAGGAATAAATAAATGTTGCATAAATAAATTGGACAAATACAACTATGTATGTACACTACTAGTCGCTTGTAATTAATAAATGCAACAGAAGACTTGAATATGCCTGAGTACAACATGCCAACTCACACAAATCCTCCACGTCACCCTAATAAGTTTTAACCTTGTGGTCATCCAACTCCGCCAAGGGGTTATCAATCTTGTCTTAATTTGGAAGTCTCGTTTATTTGAGAGTATGAGTCTAGCGCAAGAGCAAGTTGATAGTCCACCAAATCAGATTTCACACGTTGGGGTGACTAATGCAAACAAACAAGCCAGTATAAGAAGAGAGTTGGAATTGTGAAACGAGGATGGAGCTTTGTTCAACAAAAAGGAAAGGGAAGAAGGGAGAAGAGAGAATAGGGGACTGCACCTAAGGAACGCCAACAAACAAACAAATTGATAAAAGTAGAAGGTAGAAAGAATGTCATGGTTCGGCGTCACGGTCTTGTAATCCATAAATGGGACAACCACTTTGAAACAGACAGTCAACTACTTTTCCTTTTGACAACGAAAACAATAACACCAGCACATCATGAGATAGCTGAATGTTGGATGCTGCCAGCTCAAACTACGATACATAGTCTTCTAATGAATACTCCTTCTATTTCACTACATTCTTTACATTTTTTCACCTTACCCACATATTTGAAAAGTGAAAAAAAAAATTCACAAAACGGAGGGAGTAATCTGTACTAAACTGTTAAAACATAATTTTACTCTTTTTTTCATTTTTAGTGTTTCATTAATAGTGGTCAAAAACAAAAGGACTAATTCGGCGGAAGTAATCATTTTCCACTGTTGACCCATTCTTAGAATTTCCCCGTTTTTATTTAGTACGTGCGACATGTTTTGTTGCCTAACTGAAAGTAAGAACCTGCTATTTTACTGGTGAGAATGTGAGATCCACCTTCACTCATATATATTAAAAATCATGCCAAAACAAATGAGGCATTTACAGAGAAGAGGCGTATGCTATAATGTTCACTAGTTTCTTTAAGTCGCCTACCACATCTTATGGGTAGCTAGTTCCATCCAAACCTAAAAAGTCAAAGCAAACAAACCACGTGCAATACAGCTAGACACCAACCTTCTTTGGCATTCGGTTCCAGGTCTAAGTCAAAAATAGCAAATTCATATAGAAGTAGCATCCAAAGTTGACAAATAAAACAAAGGCACAAACTTCATTACTCAAAAAGATCCTAAATCAATACTGACAACATTCATTATGCACTCGACACCAGCTCGACGATGAGACCTTTTCTTCCGTCCCTCCGAAACTATGTAGCATAATACAGATGCTACGAGAAACCACCCCAAAAGTTATTAGCATAGATAATGGGAAAACCCACCCTAAAAGCTAGCTCAAAGAGTGAAAGGGCTCATTTCTACATTAACCCCACATCAAGTCCCCCATATACCCAATGTAGGATTCAAGTCCCATACTTCACAATAAATCGCAACATGGTATGTCAATTTTTCGGGACAAATTGACAGCCACGCAGCCTATATTTAGGTTAACCAGCCAATATGACTTCATGAAGTCACAAACCAGATTAAGTCTCAATGAAGATAAAGTTTAGATCCATCTAAAATCTTTAGACCTTGTTTCTCATCGCTGCAAAATTTGTTCAGAGTCCAACTTCAGCAGATGAGGACTCAAAAGACGCAAAATAAGTTTCATCCAAACGGAAATTAAAAGTACCAATCATTGAAAGAAACACGGCAAGTTAAAAAAGGTAGATATTCCTCAAGCTGTATTAATTTTCACAAGATTACACCTTTCCAAGCAAGATTCATGGACTAGAAAGATAAAAGAGGGCAGCATCAAATAGGGTCCCAAGACGCCCAACGTTAAATGACAATAACGTAAAAAATCTTGGGACATCGAAAGACGCCAAATTACCATAAATGAAACTACAGAAGCGTTATTCACATTAGTTATACAAATAAAAGACGACAACAAAGAAGAGAAAACAAAACAAGTATAGTTTGGAATTATCATAACAATAGTAAAGGTGGTCCAAACAAACCATTCATTGTATTACATTCATAGTTAATTACTCGTGTTTTATGTTGAGCATATTCGCCGAAACAATATACAAGTTAACAAGTATCATCTCAAGTTCTTCAACTTTGACAAGGACAAAATCAAATCAATCAAACAAACACACCAAACTAGTATAAATCACTAGAAAACTTATCCAAAGTGGCCAACAAATTAATCAAGATTGATGCTTTAGGCAAATTCAAACAAACCCAAATGAAAATACATCTATATAATGCAAATTAATACTCTGTCCGTCTCAATCATTTGTTTATCTTCGATTGAAATAATCCCACAAAGAACAAAATAGGTAAAGAAATGATCGAGACGGGGAGTAACAAATAAACATAACACATGGTGCAATTCAACAGTTAAATTATTACTAGAAGAACCAGAATCCAACAAATGTCTTACAATTTTGACAATCTTGAACTCAAACTAAACCCATGCAAACCAATAACAAATAAGAAAACAATAGATACAATCAAAATTACCTGCAAAATTTATATAGATTGTTCAACTGTCAAGTATTCAGAGTATATAACACCTGCAACAACAAAAAATAAATTAAAATTAAATTCACAACCAAATTAAACAAAAAAAAATGCCCAGATAAAGTAAAGGATTTCACATACTGTAGAAACACTAATTTCGTGATTAGGGTTTTAAATATAAAACAAAAAAAATCATCTTTTTGACAACTTTTTTTAGGGTTCTTTAAAATTTGTGCACAAAAAAATCATTTTTTAATGAAAAAAAATTAGAAAAACAAAATAAGAGAGAAGAGTAATTACAGAAGGTTGAAGGATGAGCGATGCGCAGATGATTCTTCTGTTGATTTTTGTTTCGGAAAAAATAAAAATTTAAATTAAAAAAATGGTTTTTTTAATGTATAGTTTGATCGAAAGAGTTGAACAGAGGAAAAGAGAGTTCGATTCTGTTCTGACTTAAAACTAACAAGTACTCTTTGTGTTTATGTCGGATCAGGAGAAATGTTTTGTTTCATTATTTATAACGTCTATGTATAATTCACTGCCGTCCCGATCATGTTCATTTGTTTACTTATTTCTTTTAAGTGTTTTAGTTAGTTATTTACCTTTCTATTTGTACAATGTTTTTGATGTTTATTTTGATCATTTTTCATCCAATAATTGGTCATTATTTTTTCTTGATCTTAGTGCCAAAAACAAAGGTAAAAAAATGATTGGGAGATGTTTAAGTCTTAACCTAGTGTTCAGTATGAATTTTGGGATTATAGGTCTTTTTTTTTTGGTGCAAAAGAGGGGCAAGCCCCAAAAATAACGAACACTAATTAGCTGGGATTATAGGTCTTAACTCTTAACCTACAGTTGATTTGGAATTTCGTGGATCGTAGGTCGTACGGTGGAGTTTTTGTTCAGTCCTAACTAAAAAACGGATTAAATAGATCATGAGGCAAAAAGCATAATGTTTAAGGGATGTTGAAATGGCAAATTTTTGTTCTATCTATCTATTTAGGGTAGTACTTGACTTATTTTACACTAAGGACGGATATGACTGTCTTAAGAGAGACCGATTAAAAGAAGCCATGTATGTATAATTGTGTAGTGTCTTGTGCTTTCAAGCATTAAATGAGATCGAGCTACATAGGCACGAGGTGCGATTCTACCAGCATTAATGCACCGAATAAATATATTCACGAAAAAATCCCTTATACCACAAACTCATAAAGTGTCTATTTAGGAACGATCAAAGTATTTAAACATTAGACCAAACCAAAAGTTGCTTGATATGAATCTTGACATTTGTGATCATCAACGATTAGAATTATCATCAACAAAAGTCGAACATATAATCAAATGGAGGACCAGTGGTTGCTAACCTCGTCTTTATTTTAACCATGAGGTCAGACTTTTGATCCATGCTCATGGGAATGGAGCAGACCATCTGACCAGCCGAATACCTGGAATACACTGTTGTCAACGGTGGTCCGTTTTACACCAAAAAAAACTATAAGTTGATCATGAAAATTAAGGAAAAATATCATTAATTAGGACACACAACATTAAACTAATAGCAAATCCATATTTTTCATGGTATAATATATTTTCTATTTAAAGTACGACTAAGTAAGTAACTACTACCCCTATTTCGGTCATTTTGTTACCTATTTTATTTTGTATCTCATTTATTTGTTTACCTTTTTATATCGGTAAGAGTTTTGATGAGTAAATTAAACATACAACTGCAATTTTATCCACTTGTCATCGAATAACAATAACCACAAATGGCGCTCTTCTATCTCCTTGATCTTTGTGCAAAAAATAAAGGTAAACAGATAACCGGCATTGAAGGAGTAATAAATTAGGGATTTTTCATTTATAGCTTGGGGCTATTGAGTTTTCTAGGTTGTAAGACTTGTAACATATTTTGTTGTGCAAATCAAGCTATGACTAAACTGGTGGCAAGAGTTCTAATCTGTTTGGTCAAAGTTTCTAAACTGAAGAAACTTAAAATTATAATTCTTTGTAAGAGTATCTTTACCCTAATGTTCATAGGTGATTTTTGTAACACAAACATTCTCATCTTTTTTATCACTAAATTCAACATCTTACACCACTCATTCTAAATTTTTCACTGATAACACACTTTCTTTACCTATAGCAAAGAGGGTAAGGGAGAAAGTGTCAAGACTCAAGGGTGATGATGTTTGAATGTAGTGACTTTTTTGTTCAAGTCTTCTTTTAAGATTACTTTTTGATGATTGATGATTTTGTTAAAGTAGTTTTAGAGGTAACAAATTAGGTCATCAATCTTTGTCAAATGATGAAGTCACCTTTCATATTTTCACAAGATTGATCAATCTTTATACCACTTCTTTTTTAGGCTTGCTTGATCGATGGTTACGAAAAAAATGATTACGCATCTGATATATTATCTTAGATCTTTTAATAATTGAATATACATGTCTCTTTTTCGAGCATTTAAAGTTTATAAATTACATTTTAATTGGTTACTATACTTGGGTGATAAAAGTCATTCAAGTACTCCACTCATGTTAGTCATCAGTTATCATTTTTCCATTTTAAGTGTACCAGTCAATAGTTATCATGGATTCATTTCTATTTATAGCATATTTTATCCCATGTGCAAATGGTAGGTTTGTGAAGCAATATTATTATTGAATACTTGATCTCACGACTCCTTGATTTGTGCTAAATATCATACTCCGTAATAAGTAAAGAGGGAGACGGAGTGAGTATAAAAGTGGTGGTGGTGTAATTCAACTAATACCCATTGATGATTGTTATGGACGTTTTCTTTTCTACCTTCTCCCACCTTTTTTTCTCTCACTAGGTAATAAATAAGTATAAATTCTTCCACTTGTATCTCAATAATTGATCACGAAATATATAATCCGTATCATGTTATTAGAGGAGAAGGTTGAAGAGAAACCAAAAGAGAAGATACTTAACCAAACTCTTACCCAATTCACATAAGTATAGAAGTGTATGATTTAACTAAAAATTGTAATTTATGTAGAGGATAATCTTACAAGCATAACCATTAATCCATTAGCAAATATAATTAAAATGTTTTAGAACAAGGATCAACCACACAAATGGCAGGATTCATTCTTATAACTACCAGTCAACATCAATATCTAGCTTGCTCCTCATCATTGTTTAATATCTACCGACAACAGTGAGGGTCAAGACCTAATCATACTATGGTTAAATAATTAAGATGAAATATGACTATGCAAATATGCAATCAGTCTGGGTATACTTTCAGTCCGACACGTCTGTCGAATTTAAAAAGAAAATCTCGTTTGAGAACGTCTTCAATCTAAGACTGCCTATTTTCATACAATAATACGATTCATTTCATATTTTCTCACTCAATAAGATTGAGTTTAGAGATAAAAGAGAAGTTTCAGTAGACAAAAGAAAACTTTGAATCTCCTGCATTGTACATTATTATTGTCAACAATGTCACTACAATTACAAAGGTATGAACGATTCAAACCTATCTCATCGTCCATAGACCCGAGTATCAACTACGAAGCCAACACCGCTTCCATATACAAGGGATACTTTTAAGAATTATACATTTGTGTAACTCAATTACCTGTTCACATTATGACTGTCCATTATGTCAGGACTGGTGACAGCTCCTCACAGTCCTCGGTGGTTTGAATACTTTGCAGCAGGGATCTTTGAATGTGCAATCAATGGTTGGAAATACTTGTAAGCCCATGCATCACGTGACTGGCACCCATCCATCACGTGCATTGGAGAACAAGATTTGATTCTGTACACTGTTCTCTGAGGTTACACTAAAGCAGTGGTAGATAAACATTCCTATTTTGGAATCATATTTTGCAGTAACTTTTGAATATTGATTGGCATATCACATCTCAGATTCCAATCAGCAGTTCCTTGGAGATGCAGGTGTACTCTGGCATAAGCGGGTCAGAACAGTAAATCGCTTATGTGGACATCATTGGTGGGTCAGGGCTCGGGAGATCAACCATGAAAAAAACAGCTGATCTTACGTCGAGAACTTGGCAATGATCAAGCTCAGAGCGACAAACAACCCGTACAGGCCAACAAGGCAGAATCCCCAGAACCTTGGTACTCGGAATCTTGACCAAGTTATGACCAAAAGTGACCCCATCAAGCTCATAAACAAGAAAACAAATGCAACCACGATGCTGACGTGAAAATGGAGCACATATGGTTCAGGGTAGACTCTGGCGGTCTGTATCACTAGGGCCATCCCGAGGCCAACCAGCATGTTAAACATGGGTCCGGCAAAGCATCCTGCCATGGCTAATGCAGGCTGGCCCGCTCTAGCGACTGCCACATCAGCAACCAAGTCACCCACTGAATTTCCCCATGCCAGTACAGTCAGCCCAAGAAGAGCTGGTGGCAAGTTGAGAAGTGTCCCTAGGGTTGCGAGACAGTTGAGAAGTTCTCCGGCCACGTTAGATATCCAAAAGACACTCATCACAAATGCCACCAGCACAACCGGGATTTGCTCTGTTTTGGGGGGTTCCTTCTCAACAATGTAGTGGAGTATTGCCAGAGAGGAGGTTGAAGATATGACCACCAACCATAGAGGAAGATGAACTTGGGGGAATAAGAACACAACAGGATGATTCATTGGCATAAATGATCTGCAAGAGTAGAGAAGTGCCAAAGGGCAAAGAGCAATGTTCGCCGACTGGTAGAATCGGTTCCATTCAGATGGTGTTGTCTGGGGGATTGTCAGTTTTAGTAGAATAGAGACAGGAGTCTCCCATATCTTCGAGATCTGATCATAGCAAACAAAGAAAGGCGTCATTTTTTGAAAGAGGATAGCTGAATCCAACAAAGAGTTCACAAATGTAATCAGAACGAAGGTACTAATCAAGAAACCATAGCTTAAAAAAGAGAGAGAAACACAGAATTTATCTTATTTTGGATATTGTCCACATGGAATTTCCGAGTCGTCAGAAATAACTCCATATAATGGAGATGCTAAGAGATGAAACCAGGTAATCAAGTAACACAATCTGAAAGCTTCGGGACAGTAACATGGTTCTCAAAGCAACTCGTGAAACTTAAATTAATTGCTCTAACAAACCAGTCAAGGACCTACCTTTTCAGCATTCCAAAATGTTGCCACTCTCAAGAGTCTCAACCCCTCCAAATTCCAAACTGATTCCTACACTCCAATTTCTGTAGCACTCAACTCAGTTGACATCAATGCATCTCACAAGCAAGAAAACTCATTAAGATGATAAGCAACCTTTATTTCCCACTTCCCATCATGAATAAGATTCCTGGTTCTCCACACGATGTTGACGGCTACTACTTGACGCTATTTGAACATCACTAAAGACAGCCAACTAAAACTACTTGGAACAAGATAATCTAAATCTGAAACCAGAAATCAGGAATTGATTGCAGAACAATCAAACATATGATGCTAAGCTCACCCCTTGATCAACCATGTGCAACATAGTGGTGCACATAACTTTTAGCCTAATGTGACAAAGCCAATATCCAACAGGCAGAACATTCTCTAACCTACAACTTTTAAGTATAGCAGCAGGCAGCTATATTTCAGATGATACAATAAGGAACTCTCCGCTAACCAATTTCATCAGAATACTCACAACTCTATGGGCCACTTCCCGCTGCTAAGTTGAATGCACTAAAATACGTACCACATACCATGCAACCGTGATTCATATCCTAGGCTTTAAGCCTAATAATACTCCATTCATTCAAAAAAAAATTATCCTGCCAAATACTTGACCAAATATCAAACTTAGTTCTCATTATAACTAAAATTATAATCCTTGCATTCCATTAGACAATTTATGTGGTCCTTGGGACATTCCATTGAATGGTTTACGTTTCGCCTAGGTAAGTTATAGTTAGATCCTTATTCCAACTACCCTTGCGGCCTTACCCCACTATTAGTTCCATCCCCCAGCCTACAATAACCTAGGGTTCTGGCAAGTGGCAACAATTACCTAAGGGCTAGGGCTTCAACAAATCCATGTCGAGAACAACCTAGATTATCAGGCGTTAGTCGTGAGTGGTGAGTTGACTGTCAGGAAATGGTGGTGAGTTGGTGAGGGACTAGTGAGTGAGTAGTGGCACAGACTCACAGAGGCCGAGAGGCGTATTAAGTGGTTGGGGAGGGTGGGGTAAGCTAATAAATTTGGTATGACAGTATGGGATGGGGGAAAAAAGGTGGCAGATCTAGATTGGGGCTAAGTTAAGGATTAATAAAGGAAATATATACTCAAGACCCCACTCCTCTTGTTCCACCTACAACTCTGGTCAAAAAGCAAATTGGAACAAAGGGAGTAACTATCAACACATTCTGATGATACTGAATGTAATTAAGGAAAGACAACAAAAATAGCCTGATGCTTGCTCATTTACAACCTAAATCTGGGCATCAACTGTGAAACCAGGCATGTGTAACTCATGAGTCATTACTCGCAAGCCACAACCATAAGCTCGCTACAATATTAAATTCAACCATATGCAGTACATTGTGCGTTGTGATCCTCAGAAGTCAAGAACCTCTAAGAGCACCTTAAACAGAAAAACAGATGTTTTAACAGAAGATCACAACAAATAAATTCAACAAATTTCACCTTTGACAGGGTGTCACCGTCTGCTAATTTGTGAGGACATCACACAAGGCGAAGGTAGTTACATAAAGTAAATTTTGCATGTACCATAGAGGCTAGACATTTTGAATGTCACTCGAGTTGTGCACTCAAAACAAGCAGATACTCAATTTGCACCCAGAAAGAGGCCGTCAACTGCGAAACCTAGAAAGCACATATCACTATCACTCAAGGTTGTTAGACTCATCACCTCACCTCAATATAGATAGCTTATCTTTATCAAGTAATGTAATCAAACTCTACTTAAAGCCTCATAAAACGAATTTGTCTATACCTCAACACTACACCATCTTTTCCAAATAAAGAATCAATGCAACACTAATCGCAACACTCATGGCTTGCGAGTAATAAAGGGTATAAGGAAATTCAATTGTACGCGGTCGTAGCCAAATTCAACTTAACAATAATTCAAATCAATACTTAATGATCAAGAAAACAAAGCTAAATGATCAATGCATAACTTGAATCAATCTCCATACCTTATCAAACCCAGCACAAAACCTCCTCTTTTTCGCATCAACCCGATTCCCGACTTCAAAATCAACCTCAACCACACCCTTATTAGCTTCAAAATCCAAACTTTTCCTCACCCCACTACCCAAATCCATCCAAAACACAAACCCAACAAAAAACAAATAAAACCCAACAAATCCAACAGCCTGCCAAAACCACAACTCCCCACTCAAATACACATAAAACAGAAAAAACGCAGCAACAAGATAAAACAACACATCCCTAATAAACGACGCCGGATCAACACAAAACGGCGCCGCGTAAATCGCAACAAACCCAACAACAAGCCCAGAAACAAACCCACCAGCAGATAAAATTGCCCCAAATCCAGTTCTAGGGTTTCCAGACCCCATTGCCGCAATCGAAGCGAACACATCAGGCGCGCCATTGCCGAGTGCAAGCAAGGTTACTGCCCCCATTGATGGCGAAAGCTCAAGGTTTGTACAAAGGGTGGATACAACTGGGGAGAAATGAAGTTGGGCGGTTTTGATTAGAAGGTAGAATTGGAAAATTAGGGTTAGTGTTAGAAATGGGAGGGAAAAAATAAGAGTTGATTTGAAGATGCAAGTGTGAATGTAAGTGTAATTGAGGAATCCGCCACTGTTGGAGCTTGAAGAATTGCATGGTGATAGTGGGTTTGTAAGGAGGAATCTGGTGTGGTGATTGTGTTGATGATTTGATGGGGTTTTTTGGGGGAGGGCGAAGAAGATTAGGGTTAGGGTTATTAGGGTTATGATTGTGATTGATTTGGGTTTGATTTTGAGATTGAGATTAAATGCCATGCCATTTAATTTGGGGATTTTGTTGATTTTGAATGTGTTGTGTTCTAATTTGTTGTTGTTTGATGATGATTGGTTGATCAATTGAATGAGTGTTTGACTGGGTTTTTAGGGTTTTTAGGGTTAGGGTTATTAGTGTTGATTGTTGTTGTGGATTGTTGATTGTTGATTCTCCATTGTTTTTTTTTTTTTAGACAAAGTGATTCTCCATTGTTAAGTAAGAGTGATCGAGTGAGGTTTTGGCATTCAAGTGTGCATGATGATTGATGACCAATTAGCATCCACCGACTATCCCTTGTCAATCCAGGGGGAAACCAAGAAAAAACAATAGAGTTGATACGGTAACTCCTACTGCTACCTTCTCTCTCTAATAATTTTAGAGAGATGAAGCTCTCTAAAAAGTAAGAAAATCTCAGTAAATTTGGGCGTTGAATCCTTCATTGGTTTTCTTCCCCATTAGCTCTCCGTCTTTTTCTTTAGAATCTCTATTGTCAATCTTCTGATTTCGACCTCTTGTAAGATTTGACTCTTTTAGCTCTCCATTTTAGCCTAGGAGAGTTTTTTGAGTCATATATCTTAAGATTGGTGGTCTAAATCAAGGATTTTAATAGAAATTTTTTTAGATCTAGTATCTTGAATTGATTTACGCAATTGCTAAATCCAACACGCCATTTTACTCAATCCAGCACATTTTACCTATTTTTTCCACTACTACCCTTTATTTAAAAAAATGAAAAAAAAAAAAAAAAAAAAACCAACCCAATACCCAACCCCGCCATTCCTTCCCCCACCCCCC
>JAYMSF010000209.1:0-18774 GCA_036897335.1 Silene vulgaris | reverse complement strand
AAAAAAAATATTTTAAAAAAAAAAAAAAAAAAAAAAACAATAATCAAAGGATGAAAAAAAAAAAAATCATACTCCCATCTACCCAGGTCCTTTCCCACCGTAATGTCCTCTCCAATACTTTATTGCAGTGCGATACAATTTACCCTTCAATCTATGAGGCCCGGCGGGATCAGCCGGATCACATAAAAACCATGTTGCAGTCTTCCAGTTCAACCGGTTTGTTTTAATTGGCCACACATCACGTTCTCCACCCTTTTGGATAATTGATCCTAAATGTCAAAAAAATTGGACTCTTGAACAACTTTTCTATCGAAGTGATATTTCCATTTTGTCTACCTCCATTTCCACTAAAACTGCTCTTAAATTATTCGGTTTTACTCTTGCTCAGTTGGTCATATTCATACTCATTCTTAGTCAATCTTGTTGTAGGGTAAAGATGCTTTCAGTGATAAAAGTAGCTGGGATCATCTGTTTAAGGGTTACTGGTTACAACAGAAAGAGAAGCTATGCATTACATTTGACGAGCTTTCACCGGTGAGAGATCCATGTAAAGATTCAGATAAGCAGCAAACACCAGTTGAGGTACATGAGGATAATAATGACGCAGGAGGTGATTCCAATAACTCCCTTGCAAATAAACAACTGAGTGATTCAAAAAGAAAGCAAGTGAAGAGAAAATCGAAATCTTTTGATTATGATACTGACAGCTCCTCAGAGATGAACGCAAACAGTGAAAATAGAAAGTCGAAGAAGAGGTTAAAATCCCAGGCCAAGGAGGTAAATCCAGATTCCGAACAGTCTTCTCCTGATGCTAGTAGTAAAAGGGGTACAAAAGCCAGGAGGTTGTTAGCCTCCCGTTCGAAGGTTGCTAATTATAGATCAGCTGCTGATTCTTCAGAAGACAATATCGAGTGGGCCTCAAAGGAATTATTGGAATTTGTCATGCACATGAAAAATGGCGACCAGTCTGTCTTAACTCAGTTTGATGTACAAGGGCTTCTGTTAGAATATATAAAAGGAAATAAACTTCGCGATCCACGCCGACAGAGCCAGATAATTTGTGATTCTATGCTGCAAAAACTTTTTGGCAAACCACGAGTTGGTCATTTTGAAATGTTGAAGCTACTTGAATCACATTTCTTCTTAAAGGATATTCCCCATGCTGATAGTAGTCAAGGAACTGTTGCTGATACTGAAATGAGGCAATCAAACGCTGATAATAACACTGACTCTTTACCAGATGATGGTAAAAGTAGAGGAAGAAAATCGCATAAAAGAGGCGAAGAGGGAGGGGCTCAGTCAAACCTTGATGACTACGCCGCAATCGATATGCATAACATTAACTTAATTTTTCTGCGCCGTAATTTATTGGAAGCGCTTATGGAGAATTCCGAAACATTCGATGACAAGGCTGCTGGCTGTTTTGTTAGAATCAGAATTTCTGGCAGCGGACAAAAACATGATATTTACAGGCTGGTGCAGATAATTGGTAATAAGTTACAAGATGATGCTTAGTTTGTTTTAAATAGAATTTTTTTTGTTCAGTTCAAATAACTTGTGGTTATATTGTACAAGGTACTAGCAAATCAGCTGAACCATACAAAGTGGGTAAAAGGACAACGGATGTCATGCTCGAGATTTTGAATCTGGACAAGACAGAGACAATACCAATCGATACAATTTCTAGTCAAGAATTTTCAGAGGTAAACAGAAAAAGCATCTTAGCTTATAATAAATTAAGCCCTTTCCCTATTCATGCTTCCGCGTAGTAGAAAGAAACTACAAAACCGTGCACAAACTGCTTTTCCACTTCCCAAAGATTCATGCACGGGTGTCCAATACTACATCCTAATTGCTTTCATTGTCACAAATAAACAAATGGAAAAAATGATAATGTAAATTGTGAGATTTTATGAAATTCTATATGGCCAGTTTGTTTTTATACAGATGTATTTACGAAACTGTGCCTAAGACATGCTTAAGGCCTGGGCTCATTGATGTAGAGGCGCTAGCCAAACGCCTTGACGCGATTTAAGTACACTCGCAGAAAGGTGCATTTATCGAGACACGCCATGCAATTTCTTTATTTTTCTTCTAATTTTTTTTATTATGCCCTTATCTTACTAGATTATCTCTTACACTCATATATGCATGTTAGTCCTATTAAAAAATCGAGAGTGGGTGTTTTTGTTCAACAAATTTATTGTAGAATACAAATTTGTTTGAGTAAACATTGCGCCTCGTGTTTATTAGGAAGGAGCACACCTTAACCTCGCACCTTACGCCTCTTCACCATGGACCCTTGTCGCCTCTTCACCTCAAGCCTTTTAAAATTAAGAGTGTAGAACAACAATCTTGCGATTTTACTTACTCAGTTCTTTGTAATAATACGCTTGTTTATATGGCCTAATTGAATTTTCAATGAAGGCTCAAGAATCAAGATGTTGCTCAGTGAAAGTCTTGGTATAGTCTAGGCTACAATTTTAGGAAGAGCAGAAACTCTGTGCATAACAAGCCCGCGATCTCGTGCAAGTTGTGCCCATGCCATTCATGTTTGCTGTCATACTGTTTGACGAAAAGTGTGCTGTTAATGAACGAGTACCAGTTTCAGATTACTGCTTAATTTATAAATTTAAGTCATGCTGCACAAGTGTTTATGACTGTGCCTTAAGATGGCCCAGCAACTTAATTTTTCTTCTTAGATTACAATCTAAAATCTCTCTTGCTACTCATTTAGGATGAATGCAAGCGGTTGCGTCAGAGTATCAAATGTGGACTGATCAACCGGATGACTGTGGTAAGAAAATTGTTTTCTAGTTAAGTTTACATCTGATCGACTGTATACGATTCTGAGATGATTTGTGGTCTTCTTTCAGGGCGAGGTTCTGGAAAAAGCCAAGGAACTTCTTGAAATTAGAATAGTTGATGTAAGATACTTATAACCTCTTCTTTGTGCTATTTGTACCTTGTGACCGTGTGTGTGTGGCATGGTTACCATACCTTTTAAATTGTTATTTTTGTGACCATTCCTAAGTAGTATGAAAATTTTGCTGCACCTGACTTGGATAGAAATTGTTAGCAAATCCATGTGCTTGTTTTCTCCTCAGCTAGTTTGGAAATTTTGCTACACCTGACTGGCTAGAACTTATTAATTGCTTCATAGTACTCATTCCTCCTTTTCTTATTCCTCATTATCTCATTCATTGCAAGCTAAATGGAGTGTGTTATGTCAAGCCGTTTTGAGTTAAATTGCATTATAAATCTATATTTTTGTTTTCCCTCCATTTACGATCCACCTCCTCCCTGATGACTGTTTTCATGTACCTTGTCTGCCATGGTAAACTTAGGTCTGACCGCTAACAGTTCTTAGCCATCATGTGATCCATCCGGCAATGGCTGTTCTTGTGACATTTGGGGTTAAATATTGCCTTTTTCTTCTTGTGGGTGTCGAGTGCTTAAATTTACTGCTAGCTTTGATAACTGATATTTACGTCCTATGACCATTGCAGTGGCTTGAAGCAGAGATAGAAAGGCTTAGTCATCTTCGTGATCGAGCTAGTGAAAAAGGGCATAAAAAAGAATATCCTTTATTATAAAAGTAAATCATAATATCTACTGCAAATTTTACGGTTCTAAATGTTTTTTTGGGTGGGAAAACCAAATGGCTATTCAAATTGTCTGCGGCACTGCGCTTATATTGTGAAGTATAAGTCGATTGGTGCAATTTTTTCCATTATAGGTCACTTGGTTGAAAACACAGGGTTAGGCTGTGTACCTGTAACTCCCCCTTACCCTGCCAATCTGCCATTGTCAGGAACCTTTGAGGCCGTGGGAGTAACGTTATTGCTACTGCTCTGCATGCCTTTTCTGGCAGTAAAGTGGGAATGGCATGGATGTTATTGATATTCTTAGCCCATGGGTACATAATAAAACTCTGATAGTGGTGAGTAGTAATGGTCAGACTGCCAAACGCAAGGGTATAATCAGAAGTGTTCAGAATTAGTTGTAGGTTTGTGGAGTTGCAGGCCCTAAAGGAGACCTATTAACGTCTGCTTCCCCCCTGATAGTCTCACTTAGTAGTTAGTAAGACGACCAGAGTACTGATTTTGTATACCTTTCCTTGTGTCACTTCAAATCTAACCATATGTAAGTTGCAAATATATAGATTTGTACACCACCATTCCTCTTCAAGCATATAGAAGTAAAAAGAAATGGAGAGTTAGACTTCTTTAGCTTTTGTTTTGACATTTCATTTATGGAATTGAGTTACTTGACTTTATCTACGCTCAGAGAATGTGTAGAGAAATTGCAGCTTCTGAAGACACCTGAGGAACGCCAGCGAAGGTTGGATGAAATTCCAAAGGTACATGCAGATCCAAAAATGGACCCAAGTTGTGAATCTGAAGATGAATTAGACAGTCCGAAACAAGGTTTGTCATTTTCTGCAAAACTTCTGATCATCTTTTTTTAAGAAATTGACCCTTTTTATTATAATAAAAGAACCTAATTATGGTAAGGTTTGGCTTCTTTGTATGCAGCAAGTGATGTAAGGCCAAGAGAAGCTGGATTTAATAGAAGGGGAAAGGACCATTTTCCATCTCGCAAAGGCGGCTCCATTTCTAGTGATTCTTGGAGTGCTAATGCTAGACCTCCAAACCAGAAATCGGATCCTAACAGAAATTCATCTGGCATGGATTGTTCAGGCAGAAGGGAAACCTCGAGTTTCATCTCACCAACTCGTGAGCACACTTGGGGTAATGGGGTTGACAAGGTGTTACCCAGATCTAACAACCAAGAAAAGTCAAGCATGGCTTCTGGGCCGACGGGTTTGACTATAAGTGAGACTGAAAAGATGTGGCAGTACCGAGATCCGACGGGGAAGGTTCAAGGACCCTTTTCCATGACCCAGCTTCGTAAGTGGAATAGCACTGGGTATTTTCCCAATGATTTGAGGATATGGAGAATCTCACGAAGTGACAATGATACTGTCCTCCTGACGGACCTTTTGGCTGGAAGGCTTGACCAGGAAGTGCTTCTAGTAAAGAATGTTGGGATATATGATTCCCCTAACCTCTCTTCTCCCACACCTGCTAGAAGCTCTTTTCAATCAAATAATCAATTGCGAGGAGGGATTGAAAGGCTACCTTCTCCTACACCTGATTCTCCTACTGATCCTATTGGTAACGGGAGGTCAAATTTTGCATCTTCTGTTCAACTGGCAGCTGATCAACATTCTTTCTCAACTTCTAGACATAGACCACATTTGTCTTCTAGTTCAGGTGCTGGAAATAGTATAGCGTCTAAGTCAACTCTACAGACGATAAGTCAACCATTCACCATGCCCAATTCCATTAATAACCAATCAAATTCAGGACAAGGGTTATCAAATGTCATCCAGCCTGGGGCCGGGCAAAATCCTGCTGTCTATACTCATGGCTGGTCGTCTGGTTATGGGGCAAGACCGGAAACTGTGAATGCCAGCATAGATCCCAACAATTCAAATGCTATACCCACCCAAGCCGTGTATGGTCAGTGGAATGCTGCTTCTGTAAGTAATCAAGCTCCATCTTATGGTATGCTGGCCCAAAATGCAGGGAGACCTGCTTCAAACAGCATGCCACGGGGTGCTCAACAGAAAATAGCCAATCAGAATATGGCATGGTCTGGGCCACCAGTTGGAGCTGCTATGCCCCGCCCATCAAATGGAAGCGCTAATTCTGGTTTGGTTGCCCCACGAGGAAACACAGGTAGACAGGGAGGTGATCATAGCCAAAATGGTGGGGCCAGGGGTGGTCAGTGGAATAGGCAGTCATCATTTGGGAGTAGAGCACAAAGGGTTTGCAAGTTCCATGAAAATGGACATTGCAGGAAGGGTGCGTCCTGTGACTATATGCATACTTGAATTCCCGCAGCCATATCCCATAGATAAGTAGTTTTTTTGCTTTGTACAGACTACAGCCATTCATAGTCTAGGGAGGATTACATGTCAATGTACTATTAACAGCAGTTTTGTCGTTTTCCCCATATATCTCCTCGATATTTTTCTCGTGTTTCTGGAGGCATGAACAATATTCTCACTATTGTTACCGGTAGGTTTGTAGGCTTTACATGTAACCTTGAATGGTCACGATAATTAGTGTTTAGATTTTCATAGAAGTGATTTGTAGACATACTAAATAGATTGATGGAAGAAAACCACATTTGTTGATGTACGTTTTCACTATTTCCTGCATTTGATTGGCAGTTTTGGTCTAGCATCACTTTGAAAACAGGTCAACCGTTGATTTCGGAGCTAGTATTTATTTGACTTATTTCTTATTTTAAACGAATATGTCCGTCCTAAACAAAAATTGTAAATCTTTAATGATTCAACCCCTGTCATCAGACTTGACAAAAATGACTCAACTTGTATGACCTAACCCAAATAATTCGACCCGACACCTAAACTAAGGACCCGAGATTGACTCGTAACCTGAAATGACCGGATTAATATGACCGACATGAATATGTATTGTTCAGAAAGTCAATTTTCCCTTAATAAATTGATAATAACCGATGCAAAACCCGAATTCAAATTGATCACTCTTGAATTCCATTAAACCCAAAAATGATCCAAACCCGGATTCGACCCGGTTGATCCGTTTGCCCAATCTACTTGTCATCAAACAAACCCAAACAAGGAAAAACCCGCAAAATTTCTCATAAAACTCCGCCATCAATCTTCTCTCGATTTTTCCCAACTTCCACTCCATATATCCTTCTTCCCAAATCTTCTGCTCCTTTATTTAATCACTTTTATAAATGTTACATAATCATAAAATACTGTTATATTGAAGACTCTTTCTTCAATGGCGGCATCAAAGCGAGCGATTCAACTCGGATCATTAACTCGTACTCTATTTTCCGGTAAATTGACAGGCAATCACAGTTTTACCGCAGTTCATCCACGAATTAACCGGTTATTAAACAATAATTACCGTCACTTCTCTCAGCTTCAAGTTCTTGGTAATGGAAAGCGTGCTTGTCTTGTCGATACCTTAGCTATGGTATTTCCTTTTCCTTTTTCTTATTTTTTAAATAATTTTAGAGCATTTTGTTGCGGTATTTAATAATATTATTAGGTGATGTTCGGTGTACAACGGCCTTATAATGCTTGTGCACCTCATTTTATGTACGGTCTTATAAGACCGTATTATTAGGTAATGTTCGGGGCCTTATAATGCTTGTGCACCTCATTTGTGTAACGCTGTTGTACGCGTACAATGGAACGGTCTTACAGAATAATTACTGCTCGGAGTGCTGGGAAATTGGAATTTTTCGACAATTGATTGATTTAGGCCTGTTTTGTAGAAAAATTCTAAGGTCGTACAGGCGTAACATGTCATCGTACACCCTATCAGATGAGAAGCCTCCATTTTTATTCTATTTAGATTATCTCGTCATGCAATTGGCAATTAGGAAAATGGGAGTGTAGTGGTTTATACTTTTTTCGAGCGTATTAGTCTGTTGATTGACTGATAAACAAATTGAAGCAGAATGAATTTTTTTGTGTGTGGATAGGTGAGGAGTTTAGAGAAAGAGGGAATTTCGTCGAAGCAAGCTGAGGCTATAACGTCTGCAATCACTGAAGTCCTAAATGATACTTTAGAAAACGTTTCATACTCGTTTGTGTCCAGAGGCGAAATGCAGAAGGTAGGATCTCCTCTCTGGGGTGGTATTGGTATATATATGATGTCATGGGGTTTTGGTTTTAGAATGTATGTTTCTATTCGTTCGACTTGTAATGTTTGTGTATGTCGGATTATGTAGACTGAGCTGATTCAGGAAGGAAATATTGCCAAGTTTAAAACCGAGGTGCAAAGTTCACAGGTAATACACTGTTTTACGGAGCTAATTTGAAGCTATGATATGTGTGATTGCGTGAATATTTATGTTGGAGCCATTGAGGCACTGGGGTAATGTTGTTGTTGTATGGCCTTTGTATACCGTTTGAATCGACCATGCTACTAATGAAAATTCCAAATACCTAGAGTGTATTTGGAAATTATTTTCAGAGGGAAAGGGAGGGAGATAGATAAAGGGTAGGTAAGGTAGCTGGTGTCTTTGGATATAATTTTTTCCCCAAAACTCTCCTACTTCGAAATACCTGCGTTACTGGATTCGCGTAGTCGCCTACCAAGTGACAAACCGATTCGCATGAATTGCGTATTCAAGTTACATTGAATTATGGTATTTAGTTATAGTATACCTAATTATGCTTTATTTTGAGCGCAATGGGTTGTATTACGAATCTGAATACCCTAGTCAAAGCAATGCCTTAGTGTTGATTAAGGAGTCCAAATGCATCAAACTACTTGTCTAGTTATTGGAGATTTGGTTCTTTGGACAGAGACATTGAACGCGAAGGACTAGGTTACTCGGTAACATTCCACTATTATGCCACTTCCATTTTTTTCGTTGCTCCCCACTTTCACAATTGTATTTGTGAATCTTTTATTTGCCAAACTTGCTATTGAGAGATTGGTTGAGTTTTTAATGAAATATACTAGTATCAAACATGTTGGGACTGTTATGATGGTAAAACCTTTCATTTGATCTCTGTGCACTTGAAGGTCTTGAACCCAAGGTGATGTCAACATAAATAAGATTGTAGATCTTGGAGTGATTTATGCAGCATTTAATATTTTTGGATCATGGAATTATGTCAGGATTTTCGCTCCTTGAAAGAGCAGGGGCAGCAATTACTAAATAGTAGGTTCACTGTCATCTGTGTAATGTACTGTATAATAGCACTGCGACTTGACTTCAACTGTACTAAGAATCTACTTTAAATATAAGACACAATTCATCAATATTATAAGAAAAAAACATTCCTTGGGTGCTGATGGGATGCGGCATTTGGTTGATCCAAAGTGTTTGTTTAAAGTTTCTTGCAGTTTGCAGAAAACATAACATGTGGACCGCTACTCAGTAGGGTGTTTTACAACTTACAAGACCAGTTTCCGATGACAGTTTAGCAGCAAGTTATTGAGTAGCCTTGTCGATAAACTAGCAACTGTTGTTTGACATGTAGCAGTAGTTATCTAAGTTTGTGCAATCATGAAACTACCGGAATTTTTAAAAGAAATTAGCGAACAAATAAGTGTTTGTGGGCTTTCTGAGATGCATAATCGTGATTTTATTTTTGGAAGTAACGAGCTATTATCAGTTTACTTTTAATTTGTATTGCAACAGTCATGAATTTGCTCCGTATTTCATTCTGTTTTTCCATTGCCCGTAGGACCATCATTTTGCCTTGTTGCAAAGGGAGACTGAAAAGCTTCAAGGCGATATAGAGAAGTTGCAACGGGAGTTGAAGTCAGTTCTATCGACTGTCATTATGGATGTTTCATGTTCAGTTTTTCTGTGACCATGATATCATCTTGGTAGATTCCTACCACAAGATTTTTTAATGTGATTTTTGTTTGAGCAGATATGAGATTGACAAGGTAACTGCTGGACAACGTTTGGATCTAAACCTTGAAAAGGGGTGAGCCAAACTCTTATTCACTTCCACCATAAGCTTTTTAACTTCATTTCAAAGACAACTTTGTTTCGATGCAAGCCTTTCCTTTGATTTCCTTATTGCTTAGCCTGTCTGAAATGAATACAGGCGCATACGCGAGGAACTTAACAATCAGACGACAGAAACCTCCAACCTTACAAATAAGCTCGATCGTGTAAGTATATTATTTATGAAGTTAAAAACATGGTTTCAAAGAATTGTGTTTCTTTTCATAACATGTGTAGAGTTTACATCTCGTCTGTAATTTGTCTAGACTCTCTGAGCTGAAACATCTTGAAGTACGTGACGAATTCAAACTTATGTTACTCTGGCTTTCATATTATCTCCCTTACCCATGTCAATGCACACGTCTTCATATTATCTCGAAGCACAACGTAAAAAATTCCAATTTCCAACTCATATCGTCATATTATCTTGCATACCCAAGTCCGACCTTCAACAGTGCAACGTAGGTGGGACACTTTGAAACAAAAAACACGAGATTTTTTTTATAAAATAGCCGAATCCGACACTTGTACATACCTCCAAACAACCAAACCTGATCTCTATAATCGAGTTTGTGTAACTTGGCTATATGATCATGATTCATGTCCCTGAAGCTACAGTCGTTAATTTGTCATTAATTGCTTTGCATTTGATTTGTGACTTCGTACGAGTTATACTGCCGCATATAATTATGTCTTGAATCTGGTCCCCAGGAAATTCATGCTCTGAGGGCCCAATTAGAAGCTGCAAAGTATGAAGTCATCAAATACTGCATTGGTACACTGGTCTCCATTTCAGCTGTGGGTCTCGCTGTAGTCAGGATCCTTTTGTAGGCAGGTACTTCATTTTTACTGCATTCGTCAAACTGAGATTTTACTGCTACGACTGAGATCACAAAGGCCATTCAAAATAGCTTACAGAATGCTGGTAGTTTTCTTTCGTAGCCAGAATGAGTTATATCTTGTAGGATCGGTTGTTGTAGCTTACTTTAGAATCCGCTTGTGGATCGTGTAACATTTGAAGTGGTTATAGCTCTTAGCTTGTGACTTGTTTCTGAAATACGTAGTAGGAGTAAATACCAAGTATAATTATGAGAACTCCAGAAATTATGCGACAGTGATATTAAACCTTCGGTTAAAATTAAGGGGTTAATCTCTATAATTGCAACTTACGGGTTTTAATTTTACTATCAAGCAAATTTAAGGAGTCTTGATAGATATATGAATACAGTGAGCTCATTTAATTTTCAATATCTCATCTCTATTCTCTAGTAAATAAACTAAACTTGTACTGTGTTTCTCTTATTCATTTGTTTACTTTAGGTTAAAATACGTTTCACAAAGAATAATACAGTAAAATAAATTAATAGTTGGGCAGAGAGGGAAAAGACCAAGAGGGTGTTTGTTTTACACTAGGGAAAAGGAATTGGAAAAGTGAAACAAAGGGATAGAGGATAAGGTTTCCTTTGATATCCCTCGGTGTTTGGTTTGATGAGCAAGGAATGAAAAAATAAGCTCCAACATCAAGAACCACCCTATACCACCAACACCACGCTCGAACTTCCTGTACTGGTGCTCACATTAGCCATCCAGACTGCCACCGCCTCTCTCGTCGGCCACCCTCCCTCGGCGATGCCTTTGCTTGTCGGGCCGCCTCTTCATGCTAGCTATGTTTCCCATTCGAAACCCACTTTCCCAATCTCTGAAGTCTGAACATCACATGAACACAAACGAGAACTCTCCACCCCATCGAAACTCCCTCCCAAGTCCCACCCCCCAAAACACCAGATTTGACAAGTCCAAGTCTAAGGAAGGTCGTCTTAAATCAACAATCACCCTAAACTCCCCCTCCCTCACCCCCCAAAATTAACACCACAACCACCGTAAACTTCCCCACCCCAACAAAACACCGCCTAACTAATCTTAAATAGTAGAAATAGAGATGGCAAACGAGTCAATTGGGGCCCGATATAGGCAATTTTGGTTAGGTCTTTTCAACTCTGTCACACATTTCAGATTGGGTCTGATCGAGTCGGGGGTCAGTTCGTGTTTAGTCAGTTTCGGATGTTATGTTGTCAGGTCATTTAGAGTGTGGGCCACATCGAGTTGGGTCATTTTGTGTCGAGTCATTTACGGGTCATGTTAAAACACTTTAATTGGTATTAATGTAACTAACAAAAATTATTATTTGGGGAGTATTTAGTATGGAACATTACAACAAATGAACCATTTATTTTAGCGTATACAATATTAATACTATAACTTAATACTTTTAATTTCGGGTCATTATGGATCACTTCGTATCATTTCAGATCGAGACATATTCAGATCCGGTGGTTGGTCATCTCGGGTCGGGATCAAAGTTCGGGTTGCGTGTAGGCCGAGTTTCGGGTCAAAATCTGGCCGGGCAATTTCGGGTCTTGAGTCAGCTGCATCGAATTAGGTCATTCGATTCGGGTCAGCTTTATCAGGCCTAAAGGTTGGTAAATTGTCCGGGTAAGTCGAAGCCCACATGGAAGGTAGTCTTAACCATGTGGAGCATAGTCCCATGAATTTATGCCTATTGATCAGGACCCAAGTAGCACAGTAGTTGAAGCCAGTCACACACAAAATATCATAAATAGAGGGTGGGCCCATCTATTGCTAATCAATCTTGTTTTTCTAAACCTGCAAGATTACATTCTGACATCACATTTCCCCATAATCAGTTCAATTCCGTGGGCCATCAACCAACACCAAATATTTTAAAAACATAACACAAATACCCGTAGGTGTGAGTGTGTGACAAAGCAAGCTTTATACTTCAAATTTTTGGACGATTATTCTATGCGAAATTCTCATTAAAGACGTCAAGATTATATTCCTCTTAAATTTAGAACGAATCAAATATGTCCGTATAAAGAAAAATTAAGACAAAAGGAAAATATATTGGTAAAAACAAGACGAAAAAGCTTAAAAGCGTTCTTATATGCGTGACAAAAGCAACCCAACCCGAAAAGACTGACCCGAGACATGAATTTGACCCGAATTACATCACCTGAATGTGACCCAAAACTCGAATTGACCCGACCTCACCCGAACATGATCCGAGCTTTCGTGACCTGAAAGTAACTCGACCCGAAAATGACCAGATTCGAAACTGGTCAACACGAAAATGGCACGACAAAACATAACTCTAGTTCAACCGAAATGACTTGAAATGACTTTCTCTCTCTTATTCATTGACCCGAAAATGACCCGATGCGAAATAACCTGGCCCGCTTAACCCGAAAATGACTCAGCCAATATATTGAAACAGAATGGAAACCCAAAATAATCCGACCCGACCCGAAGTAACCTGAAAACAATGAGAAACCTGAACTGGCCCGACCCGAACCCGACCGGATTGACCCGTTCGCCAGGTTTACGGCCATGTGGGAAAATATTTGACCCGTTTTATTATTAAAATGGATATTCTGTATTCTTAAGGAAGACTACCTGTTTCTTTATAGGTTATTTGAATCCCTCGTATATTCATTTCATCATGTTAGTTAAAGTGAAAGAAAGTGTAAATCAAAATTTCAATTGGATTTAGAAATTTGGAATGAATTTGGCTTAAGACTTAAGAGTAGGTTGGTAATTTATGTTAAATATTTAGTATTTTGTTGAGGGCATTTTTAACCAATACCTACTTTCATACTTCGAGTATCATAAAATCTAGGGACCTTGAAGTAGACTTGAGAAACGATTCAACTGGATTTGGTCCCATATTTTGGGTTTTGACCAATCGCCGAACCAGATCATTTCGAGTTCAGATCACTTTCGGGAGTTATCAACATTTAGGGACATTGTTCGGCATGCGATGCTAAATATTTGAGTCGAGCTGGATATGGACAGGTTAATTCAGATTAGGCATCAAATTCAGATCTTTTGTTTCGGTATAAGTCGGGTCTATTTTGCCGGGTATAGTACGAAGTGACACAATGTGCATTAAGCATGGCACATGTGATTAAAAGAGTGGCACAATGTGCCTATTAGGGCATTAGTAATAGAGGTTTATCAAGAGGTTTGTATGATGACTTGTCAACTATTTTAGAGGTTTGTTTACAAACCTTCTATTAATGGACATGGGTGTTGAGGTTCATAGATGAGAGGGGTTACAATATTGTACGCATGTTTATGGAAAGAGAATGTGAGAGAACAAATAGTACTTGTGGGCCATTACATGAACCTTGAAGATGTTTATTTGTTGTTGATAGGAGGTTTGTAGGCAAATGAGTTTGTATATTAGCTTATGTGGCATGAGAACAAACCTATTAGAGGTTTGTCTATTGCTAATGCCCTTAAGCAAGACACATGTGATTAGAAGAGTGGGTGCTACACTAGTGATTCCAATTCCAACAATAAATGTCTCAATCAATTATGCCATTGCCTAAGTAGGACTAGTAGGTCACTAGGAGGAAGGATAGCAATGCCTAACAAGGTCCATGATGATCAATAATGCCCAATTTAGACAAAGAATCATTGAGGATGCCAACGATTACATTAACTTGGAAACTTTGGGTTACTTCTTTCTCCAACTTTTGAAATCAATCAAATTTATTACCGAAAGGTGATTTGCTTTTACCCTATTTGTGGCAGATGCTTTTCTGCTTCCATCTTGTGCTTTCACTATTACGTTATTTATTTTTATTTATTTGTGATTTAAGAACATATTCCGTACAATCTTACATATTTACCAATCACGAGTAGTTACTTAAAAATCATATAACTACATATCAATATTCTAACAGTTGGTCTCTCCTAAAACGAGCATATATGTTTCAAGAGTAAAACGGGTCAAATACATCACATGTGGCTAGATATGACAAATTTGCTCGTCCCTAAGAGTTTTCATTTCGTCGTATCCCTTCTATTTGACCTGTTTAAATTTAAAACGGATATGTCAGAATTTATGATATCCTAAAAGACCAAGGTTGAAGAGGAATCTTTTTCAATATTCTCTTGACTATCCCAGCTTTAGCAACTTCGTCCAAAACTGAAGCCCTATTAACCCGCTCTAATAAAGCATGTCATAGTGATATTCGATATTAGAAAATATGATTCTCGTTTTAACTTTTAAGTATTGGTGTTGGACAATGGACATGGTATCTAGCAATCTAGCATAGCTAAGTTTTTCGGAAATGATATTAATCGCTTAATTCATTAATTGATAAAAACCAATGAAAAAAACAAGTTTGCTTATATTTATACTTTTGTCGGGTAAAATGTCCAAAATATGTAGGGGTTTTTTACATCTACTCCGTATGATTCTTTACTCCTTAGTCCTTACCCCGTTTGTTCGATATGCAACTATGGAAGTCAAGACTCAAGAGTAACAACTAACAACTTGGTGAATTGTATTGTACAGAGTATTGTCACAATTGTTTAGTGGCAAGGGAAAATACAATCCGTTAGGTCTTACTTTAGACGGCATATTCTGTCTCAAGGCTTCAAACGGATTGTTTGTAACATTTTCATAATCAAATTTGACCATTTTTTAATGATGACAATTTATGTAAAATTGAGATTTTGCGAAATACAACATTGATATGCTAAATGATAAAAAAAGTATATCATGATTTATCTCCCACTCTTTCGGCCTCTCCTATGATAGCTTGAATGGTTGATTGGTTGATGTATATACTCATAAGTCATAACAATCGAAATCGATTAAGACTATGCTCAAATCCTCTATTCTGTATTCGCAAATCGCAACCTATTCCTAGCTATCAAGTTACATAACTTGGTATTCATTCTATACGCCATTCGTTTCGGTTATTTGTTTAATTGTTATGTTTTAGGACGTTCTGTTTATTTGTTTACCTTTATATATTTGGAAGATTTTTGTATGAGTTATTTATTGTATCCAATTACATTATCAAATATTAATTATCCACTTGTCATTCATTAACTACACCGTACCCACACGTGGTCTCTCATCTCTTTTTAGTCTTCATCCCAAAAGCAAACATAAACAAATAGCCGGGATAGATAGTAATGGCCAACAAGCGCCAACTCAGACTTATATACTACTAAACTAAAGAGTAGCGTTAGTAGTCAAATACGGAGTACTCAAATGTAATCAAACCCAAACAAAAGATATCGTCTTTTAGAAAATTCTCAAAGAAAAAGCATATAGTATACCATAAAAATAAAAGCACTACAAATAAATCTGGTGTAGTTCACTAACTCGAATAACCCAACCCGACCCCAATCTGACACCCGAATTCAAGACCCCAACCTGGCCCAAACCTAAAATGACCTGTTCCAGTATACCTGACCTGAATGTTTATTATTGCAAACTGATTATTATCCGCAAATAAGTTGATAATACTTGACCCAAAAATGACCCAAACCCGAGATAACCTGACCCGGCCCAATTGATCAGTTTGTCAGGTCTAAGTGTCTAGCTAGAGTTGCCAAATAATGACAGACACGAAAACAAGACATGAACCCGACACAAAATTAATGGGTTCGGATTAAGGCTAATTAATGACCCATTTATGTAAGTGAGTCGACACGAACATGACACGATATTTAATTGAGTCGGGTTTGGGTTGGAGAGTTTGTGACTCGTTTACATGTGACACGAACACGAATTATCCGACACGACCCAATCTGTTTGCGAGGTCTAGGTCGAACCACAAAGTACTCCATATATACTCCTATACTCATAATACTACTCCGAAATACGTATAAATAAAAAGTTGAGAGTTGAGGCCTGAGGGAGAAAGGAGAGGAGAAGTAAATAGTGGGGCAAAGGGCAAAGGGTAGAGAGAATAGAGAGCGTCATGATTCTGACAATTCAACAACGTTGCCTCTGCTACAAGCAATACCTCTACTCCTCTAGTACCGTATTCATTCTTTCCTTCCTTTATACACCCCACCGGCCCACCCTCCTCTCCTCTACTCTAGTCCTCTTCATTTAACTTACTATTATACCTTGTTTCCCCTAACTTTTTTACAATTTTTTTCCAACTTTGCGTAAGCTTTACCCCCAATCTAAATCTACATTCCATGTCATGAAATACTAACCTAACATTGTGCACCTTCTAAAGTGACATCTACTTATATAGTGCTTCATTGGTTTCAGTAGCGGATTTTAGTTGATTTGGCGGGTTCTATAAATGTCTCATGCGTAAATTGCTTGTATATTGTTGTTTTCCTCCGAAAGTCGATTTCATCTATGCTTCAAAGATCTAAATGATGTGCATGAATAATACTTACTCTGTTTCATTGAATTGTTTATGTTTTTCAAAATCCACGCCGCATGTTTTGAAAAACAAAAAGAATTCAATGAAGTCGGGGAAGCACGATTACTTTAATGAATACATACTCAAAAGTCATACTTAAAAGATTGTTTATGTTTCATTGAATTTTTCACTATTCAAAAGATTTACACCAATTCGCACCAAAAAAAAGATTTACACCAATTTAAATCTACATACTCAAAAGTCTCCTCCCCTATAGGGGTATAGTCATATAACAAGTGCTTCATTGGTTTCAGTAGCGGGTTTTGGTTAATTTGGCGGCTTCTAAAAATTGTATCACACGTAAATTACTTGTATTGTTGTTTTACTCCGAAAGTGAATCGCGAACTTGTTTCCAAATGATTTGTATGAATACTATCATTGTTTTTTAGGGATACCAAAAAAGAATGTCACTTTCTGTTATTTCATTTACAAACAAGTAGAAAGGGAGTATGGAGATATTGTTAGAATTAGGCATAAAAACAAGGCACACATTATCCCTCTTCCTTACAACTTACAAGCTTTGTTCACGGAAGTTTCATTGCATATCAACTCTCACCCTTTATAAATTTCAACCTCTTCTATATTTGTGAAATTCAAAACTCATATTCTATATGTTTAACTATCGAAAAGTCTCTCTTAAGGTAGATGTATCAGTCTTAACTTTAAAACGGGTCAAATATCACCGCATTTCTGCATATAAGAAAAATCTATTACTTTTCCACATGCGTTATGCTTTTATTTTATTCTAACAACTTGATTCGTTTTAAGTTTACGATGAATAATACCGTCTTCAACTCACCATTTATAGATTTCAACCTTTTATTCTATATAAGTTTATGTCACTATCGATTTTTTCCAAATTGCAATAATTGACATAGTCGTTTGGCGGCCTTGAATTTCAAGACTCTATCTACATATGACATGTTTCATATACGCGTACCACCGGAGTATGTATTATGTTTATTAAAATATGTATATTTTGGTTAGTGTGATCTTACTATGGACAATGATTGGCCACCCTAGCCCCCAATCTCGGCGCCACCTTCACATATGCACCCCTTATTATTAGGGTCTCCCCTTATTACATGTGATACACTCATTATTTTTGGGGCCTACACTTATTGCATGTGAGAGGGTGGCACCGAGATTGGGTGCCACCGGGTGGCGCTAACTCATTTTCCTCTTACTATA
This sequence comes from Silene vulgaris, assembly GCA_036897335.1. Classification (NCBI taxonomy): domain Eukaryota; kingdom Viridiplantae; phylum Streptophyta; class Magnoliopsida; order Caryophyllales; family Caryophyllaceae; genus Silene; species Silene vulgaris. The sequence goes on along the minus strand of JAYMSF010000209.1, from coordinate 760 downwards.
CACGGAGTAGAAGATAGAAAAAAAAAATTGTCAGTAAACAATTAGCAAGTCTTCCTTGTGATAGGTGGTATATCTATATTCGTTATAATTTTATAACGGGTTAAATATGAGTGGAGAACCTTTAATTTATTGGGGAATTTATTTCACTTTTGTGTCTCATCTTGAGTTCCATTACCTCTACATTACGGCATATCATTCATCACGTAATGAAAATGGTTATTACTTTTATTAAACTAATAATTGTGTCGTAAGGATGGAAAGCGAACACAAAATGAAACAGAGAACGAATCCACTCTCGATCTCGTTAAATATCATCTCGTGGGTAAATAAGATAAAAAATGAGAATGTTTTCAGAGTAACAAATTACTTGTTTTTATCTATCCCACTTGGGTGATATTGACGCACTACAAATTTGTAACGGATAACCGGATATGCTTGTCACAAACAATAATACTCCGTATGTTATAAACAATTTGTTCTTTATTTTGGGAAAGCATGTCATTTAATGTTTGTTTTAGTTTGAGCGGATCCAAGATATAATAATATAGAGAGCAAATCTTCTCCATTAGTCAAAAAGAAATGGAGGTTTATTGTTTCTCGACGGTCCAGATTAAAATTTGACTCGATCGGATGGTTGTAGATTTATTTGGAAATAAAAAGGTAAATGAATGGAATTGGAATATATAATATAGTATGTTTTGTGAGAGGTAATGGAGAGAAAATCAATGGAGAGGATCCATTTTGAATAATATTTTTTTTT
>JAYMSF010000208.1:0-18820 GCA_036897335.1 Silene vulgaris | reverse complement strand
GAAACAAAACATTTCAACACAAGTAAATAAGCAGACCGCTTTTTATCTAATCATGGCCTTTGATCAGTTCCAACGGGCTTGCATCCATCAGATTACTCGCATAGGACTCTAAAGAAACCGATACACAACAATCATTACACTACTACTGCTTTCAACATATATACTTAAAACTTGAAGAGAATTCAGCTTTAGATGGACTTACCTCAAAATTAGACAGGAACAGCACCCCGGTAGAGATTCCAAAGACTCGAAGAATGGGTTGGATGTTTCAGTATGAACTTTTGAGCAAATTGGTCGTCAGTCATATGGAGTAATGTAGTTATATGAAAGTCCTTCAGCAAATTCTCCTCTTTCAATGCCATAACGACTTTACACCTTGGAATAGTCCTTTTATCCAACGAATACATACATAGGATGGGATGATTAATCACATCCTCCGGTTTAAGATCCATAGTTTTAACAAAAAACTCAAAGGTGCTCCTCAGTTTCTCCTCTGACTGCGTCAAACAAAGTGGATGGCGTGCCATGGTAGACGCAATATCTTTATCAGACCACCCTAAACTCTTCAAAATTCCCACTCTCTTCTTCCAATTCGACTCACTCATCGACAAAACCACCCTAAGAGCGTGAAAGAAACATATTATCACTCGGCTCAACCCCATACTCTGACAGTAGTTGCAACTTGCAACCCCATACCGAATCCTATCAACATGAACAAGCAACGACCTAGGATGCGACGTTAACAGTTTCAAAATACTACTCATTGGCATTCCTTCTCCTAACAAAAACTCTATATTAGGCTGTAAAATCTTCCTAACATCTGAAGTCAATAGCAAAGTAGCCCTCCTAACAATAACCACATTCGCGGCCAGATCAATTTTCATCAATTCTCTCAAATACTCGTAATTCGGAATTGAATTATCAACCAAACTACGCCGTAAAATTGTTGGATTCTTAATAACCAAATCAGGTAAAAGACTACCCACAAACCCATTTTCATTCAGGAACTTGAATTTAGGTTCAAGATTTGATTCTAATTTACTTCTAAGAATCTGAGGAAACTTTTTTCCAAGAACAGCTATCTGGGTATCAGTAAAATGATGTTTTCTCAAAAGGGTAATCACAGATTCCTCTTTTTCTGAAGAAAATTTTTCATTTTTTTCTGGGTATCAGTAAAATGATGTTTTTTCAAAAGGGTAATCACATTCAGTTCAGTTCAGATTCATTAGTTTAGTTCATTTCAACTCTTTTCAGCGGAAAAGAATAGAGCCTAACACCGGTAAAATATGTTTATGAAGGAGAAATAAGACAAGTAGAGTAGATTTGGGGGAAAAAAATTGTCCTAAATGTCCATGTGAATGATATTTAATAGTTTTATTGTTAAGACAGATGCCCTCCGTCTTAAAGAAAACTAGCTGATTTTCTTAATGTTGTAAACAAATTTGTGTCAGCAAACCGTATAGAAATGAAAGCAATTCGGCGAGTTCTTATACAACTGCGGGACATCAAAGGCGTCAAGGAATCCAAAATTTTATTGAAGAAAGAGGCACTTGTCAGTTCAGCTTCAAAATCTTACTATAACCAAATGAAAAGACTACAATATACTCGGATACAAAAATTTACACAGCGAACCTATACGTAGATACAAAACACAAGGCATGAAGGCGTCAACCCTTGGTAAGTTTCGGTTTTGAGACTTCATCTTGAAACCAGTCCTCCAAGACATAAACACAGAAGATACCACTGTAAAATGTGGTCGATAAGCTTCAAAAACTTAATAACTCGATTGTGATTATTGTGGCCGATATCTAATATCATGATTACATACATGATAACACCAAAGCTCCAAATAATCACCAAATTTTGCAACACACAAATCATGTTCCCTTTGTCAGTCACGATTGGTGAGATAGAAGATTACTCGATTTAGAAAACCTCGAACTCTGAGCTATTACCTGCATATTTGTTGCTCTTTTCATTGGTGGGCGGTACTGGCATTCCATAACCCCGAGACTCAGGCAACTCGGGTGGAAGGGCGCATCGGATCAAGGCCCAGTTCAGGCCATCGAAAAAGGGGTGCTGCTTTATCTCAGCTGCACCTCTTTCTGTCCCAAGCCGATTCTCAGGTTCTTTTACCAAAAGCGCATCAATTAGGTCTCTGGCTTGAAGGCTAACTAAAGGGCTATCTGGGAATTTCAAGTTCTGCAGAACTACATTGGCCAAGGTTTCTTCATTTCCGGGTCCTTTGAAGGGCGTTCTACCATAAAGGAGTTCATAGAGGAAAATACCAAAGGTCCACCAATCAACAGCACTCCCGTGACCTTCTCCTTTGATGATCTCCGGGGCTAAATATTCATGGGTGCCAACAAATGAGTTGGATCTTGCAGAGGTGGGTTCTGCGACGAGCTGGAGCAACGGTCTCATCTCAGCTGCCACGTCAGATTTCACTTTCTTCAATTTGGAGGAATTTTTTAAGAGCTTAGGAGTAAAGCATGTCACTTGACAGGATGGTTCTATGCATAGAGGTTGAGCGCAACGAGAATTGCCGCGTAGACGTGAATCACGAGATGTCTTTCTTGAGCCGTCTGACGTTGAAGATGAGACCAGAAGTGTAGGACTGACAACACATCTGAGTGAAAGGTCAAAGTCAGAGAGCATAATGTGGCCATCTTCTCGGACTAAGATATTTTCCGGTTTTAAGTCTCGATAAACAACTCCAAGCATGTGAAGGTACTCTAATGCCAGGAGTACTTCAGCAACATAGAATCTGCAAAGTGAATGAAGGATTAGTAATAAATTTACCACATGGACATATCTTACAGAGAAAGATGAAAAGGTAAATATTTGACACGACACCTATAGCAGAATAAAGTTCGGGATTGGATCATGTGCAGCATGGAGGTAACAATCATTTTGCATAGGAGTATTACCTTCTGTAATTATGTTTTTCAAAGCACCTAGCTTTATAAAAAAAAGGTTCTAAAACTCCTACCTTATTGTTACCTCCGTTTCAAAGGCAGTACTAATTACACTTTCCAAAGAAAAAATACGTACTTTTTCGATAATCTCACTCTAAATCATTTTGCGTAGGATTTTACTTTTTTACCCCTCGTTATATGGAATAATACAACATTTAACACCTAACTTTAACTCCACCACCCACTGCTACGCACCCTCGACGACTGCCGGCAACACACCCTTCGTCGCCAGCGTCCCCAACCCGCCGTACCGCCTCCTCCCACCACACCCCATAACCACCCTTTAAAAACCTCCCCACCCCCAAAATCCACTTAGGCACCCCAATCAATTACCCACATTACTGGGTTTTAATGTTTTGTCAGTAATTATCATAATTACACCTAATTAGTAGTTTTCCATAGCATACAATGCTCTTCAATTTCAATACCCTTTTTGTCGGGCTAAATCAAAACCCGAAAGAAAAATTAATATGGGTACGCAACATTGTTGTTTCCTTCTACTATTTCACTCTAATTATTCGATTGATACAAATTTTCAGGGTTTTGTGGGGTTTTATTATAATAAAAATAAAACAAAGATCTAGTTGGCATGCAGCAGTAAACAGTGAAACCAAGAGAAAGCAAAAGAAACGACATTCATTCGATTCTCTTTTCAGGAGATATTGTCTACTTCGGGAACTTTGAGTCACAGAACGGTGAGTCACAGAACGGTGAGTCACAATCTGATATCACCAATTCTCATTTAAGACCATCTTAATTTAAGACGGCTCTCATAGAATTAAATAAAGGTGAAAATAAAACAAGGTTGTGAGATGTCTTGATTTAAGACGGTCTTAAGCAAGACCTATTGGCTACTGAGATAGAAGAGCATCATATAGATATATCCAGCTACCAGCTACCTGACAGGTCAGCACAAATCCTTTGCAGCTAAAGTACACTGCCTGACCTAGCAAATGATATTGATGAACGAGAAAGACACCATACATCCACAATATCAAAAAACTGTTTCTTTGCTAACCGAGCTGTTATCTGATCTAGTGGTTAGCTTGACATCTACTAGACCTTGTAGGGAGTTTTAAGTTTACTCTTTGGCCTTTTCCCTTGCCCTCCATTCCTCGAAAGGGTCGTTTATTTCTGAAGCATCTTTTTATTTACAAATTCAGATTTATTTCAAATTTGTCAAGAGTATTTTCATTTAGAAGATGTGCCCCCACATGGGCCACATCCTTATCCTCATTATGGGATTGGGTCCCTGTGCCTGTAAAAATGACTCATGTAGAGTCCGACACTGGAATATGTACCATGGAGTCACAATGTGACATGCGTACTTGAGTCTCAGACTCTCAGTAACATAGCTAGAAACACTAGTACTCAAGTGAAGTAACACAATTAGTCAATTTGCATTGAAACAAAGAAAACAGCCAAAAGATATCGTAAGCATTACCTTGCAGCTTGTTCTGTGAAACACCTGCCAGGCTGTCTCTGCCGAAGAACATGTAGATCACCCCCAGGACAGTACTCCATGACTAAACACGATAGATTATCTGATGTAAACTGGCAATACAAAGTCGGAAGAAAAGGATGGTCCAACATTCTCAGAATATCCTTTTCAGTTTGAGCTCTAGCTATCTTTTTCCTTCTAGCCAAGAACTCACAGTCCATGACCTTTATTGCAAATAGACAATTGGTACCAATAAGCTCGGCAAGATAGACCGTTCCAATATCTCCACATCCGAGCTTCTTCAAAAGACTGAAATTTTTCAACCCTAAAGTTCCATGTTGAAACCTCACATGGCGAATCGCTTCCCACCTAACATCCTTAGACATGTGGGGTCGATCGCAAATGCTCGCCCTGCCCATGTTACTTTCCTCACTAACACTTGTACTACTGCTGCATTCATCAGGACTGCTTTTTGAGCTTTGAGTAAAGTTCGCCCTGTCTCTTGACTTTGAGTTACTGCTAGATTCAACAAGAACTGATTTGGACTTAATTAAACCATCAGAACTTGGTCCAGGTGTATTAAAATCGGATGTGGCAAATGGAGATATAGGGGACTCTTGATAGAATGCCGGTGACTCGTCAACAGATACGAGAGACTCTTGAGGAGATACCGGAGAATCGTGATGGGATAATGAAGACTCATTACTAGCTTCCTTCCAGGCATCAGTCACGTCACACTGGCAATTTGGACAAACTATTGGATTTGGACTGGAATACAAGTCATTATTGAACTCGCTGCGTAGATTTTTTGAGCCATTATCTGTGGCCATTTTCTTCTTAGATCTCCTATTGACAAAATTCTTAGTCTTGATAAGAGGTTTGACAAAATGGTGAGCATTTTTAGCTGTCCTGCTCACTTTTTTACCTTTTGGGGAGCCAGTGGAAATTATGGTCTTCAAACTGTCCTGAACGACTCCATCCAACTCCTTGGCAACTACCTTCTCCGGTGCAGATTCTTTACCTACTACCTTAATGGGGGACCCAATACTCTTTCCGTAATCCAAAACTCTATCACCAAGATCAGAACGACGTGGAGAGCGTGTAGGTGTACGCTCTTCCTTAAGTGCCATATCAATCTTCTTTTGATTTTGAGCCACAGGTGACAGAGAAATTCTCTCTTTTTGTTCTGCCATTTTTCTAGCATGGTCCAAAGAGGTCTTGGCACTAGCACGAGGAGAACGCCGAGGTTTATGCTTCTCATTATCCAATGACTCTGTCAGTGGTGGCTGACTCGAAAAAACAGCAGAGGAGGAGAATATTTCGTTTTCTGTCGTGCTGCTATTGTTATGCCCCCACGCCTTGTCATGAACATCAGAACAACTCTGAGTATATTCATAATCATCATGATGAAGGATATTAATCATTGACTTGTGCATCCCAGATTCCACTGTTGAAGCAGCTGAATCTTTCTGTGCTGCCAATTTTCTGGCATAACTAGACCGAGATGAAGTGGGAGCTGCATCATTTCCTGCCTGAGATAAGTCCGTCAAAGATGATTGACTTGCAAAGTCAACAAAGGCAGAGGATTTTCCGTTTTCTCTTGGGCTACTCTTAGCGACCTCTCGCACCCTATTTTTAGCAGACGGAGGTGAAGATGGTGGGAGTATTCTAGGGGAGGTTTGACTCCCAATTTTGGTTGATGTAGTAATCACTGATTTCTGAGTCAAAATAGTATGATCCATGTTCGGAATTGGGCTACTCTTAGTGACCATTCGCACGCTATTTTTAGCGGACGGAGGTGAAGATGGTGGGAGTATACTGGGTGAGGTTTGGCTCCCAATTTTGGTTGATGTAGTAATCACTGATTTCTGAGTCAAGACAGTATGATCCATGTTCGGAACTGGGCTACTCTTACCTACCTCTCGCATGCTATTGTTAGCAGGCGGAGGTAAAGATGGTGGGACTACGCTGGCAGAGGTTTGATTCCCAATTTTGGTTGACGTAGTAATCATTGAATTCTGAGTCAGAATAGTATGATCCACGTTCGGAATATAATCAGCATGTGAAGAAGATGAAGAAGTTACACATGAAGATTTATCGGGCTTTGATATTTGATTGATAGAGTCCATTGACTCAACAAACCTATCATTCTGAATGGTGGTGGGTCCACCTGCCCTTTCAGTGAAAGATCTACGGTTTGAAGGCCACAGATCAGATGCTGGCAACTTCCCAGTAACACTCTGAGAAGAGTCCATTGATTCGACAAACCTATCGTTCTGAATGGTGGTGGGTCCACCTGCCTTTTCGGAGAAGGATCTTCGGTTTGAAGGCCACAGATCAGATGCCGGCGACTTCCCAGTAACACTCTGAGAAGAGTCCATTGACTCAACAAACCTATCGTTCTGAATGGTGGTGGGTACACCTGCCTTTTCGGAGAAGGATCTTCGGTTTGAAGGCCACAGATCAGATGCTGGTAACTTCCCAGGAACACTCTGAAAAGAGTCGAAAGTTGATTCCTCAGGCACAAGAGATATTTCCAGCATACTCTCTCTGGTATCATCTTGGGAATGATCAGACCTAATGTCTTCAACTGCAACATTGCGATACATGGTCAAAATTTTCCCATCTTGCAAAGAACGAGGAGACTTTGTCGAGCGTTTCATGGCGGCCATTTCTGAGGCCTGCGAGAGGCACAAACCCCTAAGTGCCTGTTTCAGATTCATGCGCTCGGAAATTCCATGTCCAGGTGCATTCAACCCTGCTCCTTTCACAGGCTTTTTGGATGCATTTTTCTTTGAATTGCTACCTTTTTTTTCAAGGGAAGATCCACGGGATGAAGCTTTACGATTAAATATCTCAAAAAGTTGGTTAAGATCTTCTTCTAAAGAGCTAACATTCCCATCATTTGAGGCAAGAGATCTCCTGTCCTTTTCCTCTCTTCTTGTGTCTGGCTTCATATAACTGTTGCTTCTATAATTTTCTCCATGATCTAACTCCTCCTCAATCTCAACAATTTCACGATTACCAGAGAAGAGACTCATATGTGCCATCGTATGCAATGGATGGACCAAAGGAAAGACGGGAAATGATTCTTGGAGTCTTCAATGGCTTATTACAAAAGAAGCATCTCAAATTCTACTGTCAATAGCGGATGTTTGCTCCAGAGATCAAAGGCAGAAAGGTGCAAAAATCCAAATAGCTACAGGCACTTCATGACGCAAGATAATTTACCTGGTGACATACACGAAAAATAAGATTGAGGAGTCAATATAGCCTTCAGCCCTTCACAGGGAAGGGGGTTTAATACACAATTCTGAGCTATCTGGTGAAATTAGTTCCGTAATTGATAATCATGTGTTTGGTGTGATCAAACAGTTCAGAAGGACAAGAAAAAAGGTGAAAAACATCCAATTTCAGCTTCTTTTCATTCATCCCACAAACTCATACAGTACTCCAAGAAGCCAAATCAAGCCATTCATTGACCTACGTCACTTAGCACTTGCATTGACACTATTTACACAAAACAAATATACGATGAAAACATTTAAATAATAGGAACTCAACCCAATGTAATGAAAATCATGTTAAGAAGTACAGTATACAAAAGAACATTGCGATAACTAATGACCGACAAGAAAATGTCAAAAAATACTGAAAAGAAGAGTAAAAAGGCCAAACAACCAGAAACCCCTTAGTTTACTTCTGAAGGCCTAAGCTATAACCAGTTTTCTAAACTTCTTTAACCATAATAGATGCCATAATACTTTGAAAGATAATCTAAGGTGGACAAAACAACCTGACTAATTGGTCAACAAAGCAACTTAATCCATGGGATTCACGCTAACTTCGGCCCTGTTTCTATTTTCTAACAACAACAATCGAAGACCAGATAGCACCTAAACCTTGGATATACGATAGAAAATCAAAATGCCAGAAACTAATAGCAAAAATCCCTCAAAACCGCTTTTCATCATACCCATTTCCTTGAGCAATGAGCTGAATTATAAGAAGACAGCAATTTTAACTAGAATAACCGAATTGTGGGTCTTAGACTAGTTAAAAGCAATCAAAATCATCATGATACACCAAAAGCAATATAGTTCCACAGAAAAGCAAACACTCAACAGCAAAAAGGGGCAATTATTAAATACGGGGTAATAAGTAATAACCTATATGCAGATCTTAATCAGCTCATCATCATCATCACCAACAACAGCATTACCAGTGCCTTAATGGCTCCCACAAATATAACAAACCATTTTTTTGAAGGAAATATGACAAACTAAATTAAATACTCCCTTCGTCCAAATCATTTGTTTACCTTAGATTAAAATACCTCTAACAATGAATATAAAAGGTAAGCAAATGAATGAGACGGAAAAAATAACTGCCAAAGTAATTAGTTTCAGAAACCCATTAGTAAGAGAGCTTAAAAGAAGAGCAAATAATCAAATTTCCAGTCATTTAACCATCACAAATATAAGCTTAAATACCAAAAATGTCTAAACCCGAGGTATTGTGAACGATAGGTCTTAGGTTCGAATCCCCCACCCCCGAGGCTCATTTCACACAAATACAAGCTTAAAGATTAAAAGCAAAAGAAAATAGAAAAAAGGTAGAATAAATGTAAAATACCTGAAAAAAGATGATGTGGGCAGCTGAAGAAAATGATTGAAAAGAAGAATTAAGAGAGAGAAAGATGGGAGAAGGAAGAGAGAGAAAGCGGTGAAGAGATGAAGATGAAAGGAATGGGGATACACAAACACAGTAAACACGCACATACATAAATTTCAGTGACTGATGACTTTGTATTTTTTGTTTGTTTGTTTTTATTAGATGAATGAATGAATAATTGATGAAATAATTACAAAATGACTGTGATTTGGTGGTCAGATAGGGAGTAATGGGGTCCCACACCTGATAACTGATGGTGTAGACGTTGCTACGACTTGGGAAATGGGAGTTGGGATTCACGTCTCACTATTACGCTGAACTTTTCAATGGAGAAGGAAAAGTCACACCTTCGTGATCGCTACTACTCTTGTGTTTGATTCTTGGGGACGGACGGCTATATATGCTTTTTATACAAATTATATAACAAATCTAAAAACGGCGATTAACGGATACCCGATCAACAACAGCATTGAGTTGTTTACAAAGTTTATTATACTTCACAAACTTGTTAAGTTGTTATGCTGCTTCATAAGACTGGCCGGCGGCCTGTGTTGAGATCAGTTACGAAATTATTGAGTTTCTCGACAAAGTTATGAAACTCTTTCACCAAGTTTTGACAACTTCAACAAAAGTTAGGCTTATTCTTAAATCACAAATATGTTGAAGTGCTTCACAAACGTTTTTAGCCTTGTCACAAACTTGCTAAGTTGATTTAAGACTTGCGAATCGTTACAAAACTTTTTAATCAAGTTACTCAACTCGAAAATGCCTCTATACTAATGTTAAGGAGTTCCTTTTTTTTTTTTTAATTAAAACAACTTATTGAGCCAATTCATCTTCACCATTGCCACCGCCATCACCACCATCTCACGCCCGTGGTTTATGCCGTATTTGCCTTCATTTACAAGGCTATTTTGTTGCTGGCGAAAGATGAGGAAAAATAGCAGTTGCCACCCCACGCAGCTATCTTCAATCTTTCATTATAAGAGTCTTAGAGATCATTTAGCGTTTGCACCTTACGGCTAAAGAAGAATTTCGGATTTTAATCAGAATGAAGAGATAAAATCAACCACACCACAAGACCACAATCGCATATACGGTAGTACTCTGTATATTTTAGCAATTTGTTGTGACTTGAACATGGTTTAACATCTAAAAACCGCATCAGTACCCGATATGATTATTATGCAAAAAATCATAATTCTAATTGCACCTCTTTATCATATTCACAGTACAAGACCATATCGGTTTTATTCATATCACATGACCTTATCGGAAACTTTTTATTTTCACTCTATTGGATTAAAACCCTATCAATATGAAGGAAACAAAATAAATTATTCACTTTGAGAGAAAAATTGGGAATTGTTACAAGTTCTTACGTACAGCTTCCCAGAACATGAACTTTTATCTATGTGGAAGACTCGAACTAATGAGTGAAAATCTGTAGTTATATGCTACTCACCTCAGGGCACCTAATATATGTACAGAGTTATCGCCCTTTACGAGAGGAGGATTAAGATCCTTCCCATGTGAACAAAATTGCTCGTCATGGGAAACATTAAAGCTTCTCCCACCTGCGGAAAACGAATGTTAAAAACTATTACGGCAATTAGCTGGAGACAAAATTTTACAGAGGGTAATGACACCTTTAAAGAAACCAATTGGACTACACGTACGGCAATAACAAGAAGAAAACGAAAAAACGCTACAATGCGTAACATTACTAACCCTTCCGTCATTTAATTGTGGTGTTATGTACAAAGAAACAAATTGATCCAGGCCGTGGAATGAAATCCAGCTCGTGACACTGAATCATGATCCAAGTAATTTAAACGTTCAGAATACTTTTTGACGCGATATCAGCTGCATTATGGTGAAATGATCAAAAATATCAAAGCACGCCTACTGACTCTAACATCAAGTCTTGAACTTGAGATTTAATACCATGCCAAAAAAATGAAACAATCATCGGCATCTGAGATTGGAAATGCCGAAGTGCTCAATGTACATGAAACATGTTGATCAGGCAGTTAATACTATTCAAAAAATAAGTTATGGCTATGGTAGGTGACCAGGAGTCCAGGACCTTCAAGCAACACTGATCTCACTGACAATGGGAAGGTAAAGCAGCTGTACTTTCTAGTTGAGGTTGGGTTCAGGTAAGCATTTGAGGAACGAAAAAAGGAAAATGGAAAGTTACAATATGCCGCATTCTGAGATCCATATATTTTACCATTGTTTGACAACGTGGGGGAGCTCTAATGCTGAATGTAAGAAATGTGAGATTAAAGAACCAAACAGATAAAGCATTTAATGTGACAAACAGATCTAGCAAGCAGAATCATCAGAAATCAGAATTCTATGAAGAAAACTATATTAATAGAGGATTTAAATAAATACCTTTATGTTGTCATACGGAATCCCACATTGGAGATGCTCATACTGCATTAGCATTTGCTAGAGATATAGGCGTCAAAGGAGGAGAAGTAATATCTTTTTCAATCAGAGAAGATTCGGCGTTCTTTGCGTTACTTACTGCCTTTGCTCTATTTTGGCTAGAAGCTATAGATAAACTCCGTGAAATAGTTACTGGGGGAATCGGCAAGGGAGATGCTGTATTAGAGGCAGCAAATGTGGTTTTATTTTTCAATGTAAACTCCTTGTTCATTGACGTTGAAGGAATATTAGACCCACTGGGCCCCAAAGATGCAACAGATTTACTGGAGATGGTACCCGGTGGCCTTGGAAGTTCATGAAGCTCACTAAGTTTTGGTGGCGATACTGATGTAGGAGAACGATATGAAGCTTTCGGAGATGATGGCCGAGGTAGCAAAGATTGGGATATAGGGTCAGAGGCCAGTAAAGGATGCTCAGAAGCAGAAAGGGGTCCACTTGCAGATAAGCCAGGTTTCATGGAGTGAGGATTACTGCTTATAGGACCCGAGAAAGCTTGCCTTTTTATTTTCTTATAATCAGATGATCCAATAGCATCGCTTTGTCGAGAAGGAAGTCCATCAGCCAAAGGAGGTGGCCGTGGGATACTCTCTTTTGAATCTCTATTGTTCATTTTAGTTTCAATAGGAGACGAATGCCATATATTTTGATCAGAGAGGCTATTCGGCCTTACACGAGGAACTGAACTTGTTCGGGTAGAAGTAGAAGTTTTTGCATCGTCAGGGGTAGGCAGTACGTATGTACGAAGCTTCAGTGTATGGGAGTGACGCATTCGTCTTATCCTCTCAGCAGGATCCAACTTCTTCTCTGCAATGATGGGCGCAGAGTGGCTGTAGTTATTTGTTCGAGGCTCACTGTCTAGCATCTGTGAATCACCATGAGCTTTATCAAGCCTGAACTGCAATCACAGAGAAGTAGAGAACCCTCTAAAATTCAGGACTGGAGCACATTTATTGCTAATTCACAAAAAGAAAATGTGAGATACCTCAGTGGTTTCAATTGTTGATTGTTTGGTAATCAGCTCCTCTTCCTGGTCCAGCTGAAACAACAGAAAAAAATCAACAAAACAGTCTTAGTCAAAATCCTTTGTTTAACTAGGCAAGATAAACAAAGAACATGATCACCACGTATCTAATGACCATGTTGCAGGAAAGGTGGAGCTAGCTGTAGAAACTCATGAAGACATGAACACAAAGTAGCATACAAATCAGAGATTTGCTGCTTTAAAAGTTCATATACTGAAATATATCATGGAACTAGGGCACCAAAGCAACGGTTTTCAGAGAATATATAGCTCATTGCAACCGGGGGGCATTGGCACCTTTCACTATTTCTTCAAAGTAACCTGGCCTTACTCAGGGCTGTCCTAGGATTTAAGGGGGCCCTGTGCCATGCCGTAAATGGGGGCCCTAAATTTGCTCGCTCTGTCGAATTGTATCCAAATTTAGGCAACTATGACTTTATGTCTCACAGTACGAAAATGTCATAACTAAATGGTAATGCAAAATTGATCATGCGGAATGGAAGTCAAGAAAGCTGTTTTACTCAAAAGTCCTTTTCTTTCCATCAGATGCTCACCTCCATTGAGTTCCTTGATGTTGCCATAGCTTCAGTTCCCAGTTTTTGTGGCCGATAGTCAAAACCTAACTCTCCATTATCATTGGAAACATAAACGTTCCCTCCCACATCTTCTCCATCATCATTATCATCAAGCTCGCTTAGTTGATAGTCTATATGATGCTTTTCAGTGATCAACTTCAGATGTGGGTCAACTGCCTTGAGCGAATCGAGTCCCTTTCTGAAGAAGTTGAACTGTCACTCAAACAAAGTAATCCCTTATATCATACTCCGTATAAGAAATTCTAGTAGCAGACCAATTATTAATTAATGGTATTGATTGTCATGCAGAAGCTATCAGAGAAACCTGAGCTGTATGATGCCGAGTCGCTTGTGTTAGAAGACATCGAGTCTGTCCTTGCTTTAAAGACTTCAGCCGAAAAACACACAGCGTAGCTTCCTCTTCATACTCAGTATGGGCTTGCTTCAACTGTTGCGACGAAAAACCTTCACCTTTCCCACTTTTTGACCGCCCTTTTCCATGTTGTTGAGCGATCATGTGCTCATATATGGTTCTGTACCATTGGCTAAGTTAATGAGTGGAAGAAGAGGATGGGGCCTGGGAGACCTTATGAAGACAAAGTTCATACCTTTTCTCATCACACTGCTGCTTCATCTCCTATATTAGTAAAATGACAGACACTCACAGTCAGGAGCTTGGATATAATAAAGAAGTGCTCCCTAGGTGCTACATCCCAATCATTTGTTTACCATTTTTTAATTTTTTGTGAGGAGTATTTTAATCAAAGATATACAAATGATTGGGACGGAGGGAGTAACAGGCAACCAATGAGCGACCTTCACTCAATTTATACGGAAGAAGCATACACAAAACAAAAAATCTAACAAGTAGATCAAATAACATGGCTGTCATCATTCCAACACAATTTTCATTCCGGGTCATTAAAGAAAACGTCTCTTATGTTTTTTTCCACATGGGAACAATTCCATACACCCAAATCCCTATTTCGTCATATGCAATAGCCATTGAAGCAGTAGGGTGATGTTGTTGTAGCAAGATATACATCCCACAGGCTCTACTACGCTGACGTCCTCTAACTTGTATCATACGGTTTTACGAATTCGTTTGTGTGTCCCAAACTCATGGGTTCACGCTTCTTACGGCCAACCAGTAGAACACATCAGATGACTCTGCTATATGATAACTCCACTCAGATTGGAAAACCGAATAGCCCAACCTCATGATCTTCCACCATTAAAGTCACCCTAAATTGTAGGCATTTTTCCATGGTCCCCAACACAATGAAGATCTTTTTTTACTTCGCAAAAAGTAAGTCGTCATGTATTGGCCGACCATGCTAAATAATGAATAGTTACTGTTGTGAGTTGCGACCTGCATTTTAAGTACTGTATACGCCAACAGTTGCCTAGCACAAACATCACAATACACCTTCCATAATCATCACTGGAAGCCAGCGTGTATAGATTATACTCAGGGTGAAGGTCGCAACTCATGACATAAAACAAATCATGGAACATATTGTCACACGAGACCCTAATAGCTACAAACCTACAAATCTACAATGTATCCTGTATGTAATAGCCGTGAATACTCAACCAGCTAGAACAAATCCTACAAAACAACCCAAAATAAAACACGAAAACCTCAACAGTCAACACCATTTTGAAGTGAGCAATACATCACTGAAGCTCTAAAATCTCCATTGGTCAAAATATACCAACCTTTCTGCACAATTTCATATTAGTTAAAATTCCCAAGGTTTCAAACTCAAACACCAAAATTGACACTCAGCTCCAAGATATTTTCTCCCTTTCAAATAATAAGTGAAAAATGGAGCTGTTGGAGAGTTCATCAACTAGACTTGCCAAACAGAACGTTTGGCTCAGGTTTGGGTTAGGTTCCAGTGCACTACGGTGGATGTATAAGACTAGTTTGACAACTGCAACAAATCAAACCTGTTGTTTCTCTCTATTTAAATTTTTCTCCTTTTAAGTAGTAAGACCTAACAATTAGACTACAATCTCTATTTGCTTTGACCTTCCGCTACAACACCATCATGCACACCTCCATGGAAAGGAGTGTGTCCCGTTAGTGAGCTACTTTATTTCATCACAATCATTAGTTGAACTAATTACTGAAAATGGTCGCAAACCTGCACAGTCTGAAGTTGATTGAGAAGAGATTCAGATGGGTTCGTGATGGTGAGGAATATATGGGAACGCTGAAAGAAAAGAAAAAAAAAAAAAAGTAAACAGATAGATCATCACACGGTTCAAAGAAAGCCAACATTATCTAAGAGACCAAGAGACAACCACTAAAAACCGAAACAGCCGTCACACCAACTACTTACATAAATGTCAACAAGTTTCTGGAGTTCAAATTGAATCTCTCCCAGCATCGCCAATGCCTTTTCTGCCAACAGTTAAGAAAGTGTCAGCCACAAGCCCACAACATTCAGAGCATTACAATTCATCGCACTATATAGCCATCAGCAGAAAACTATTTCACGAAAGTGGCAAAACTCCATTTTCACTGCCACGTGTCAAGCTACCCACAGTACCCACTACTAACCCAAATCATATTCACAGTACCGCAGTTCTCACAAATTGGTACGAGTCAACAGTATACCCAGAAGTTAGAAAATAAAATTTGTTGACATAAAAGAGGGAAAGCTGGACTCAGATACATACTATTAGCTGCAACTATAGTGTTACACTTTCTTTCGGAAAGAAAACCTATAGAATTTGACTTTTAGCTAGTAACATGTTAGATACATACTACTCTCGTTATCCTTGCATAAATCAGCTTTGTCATGTAGACAGGCACCCATTTCTCGTAGAGACTCGGAAAACTCTGCAATGACAGTTGAAGTTAGTAGACAGACAAGAAATTGCAAAGTTTCCCAGCAACGAAATGATAATCTACTTGACATGAGAAAATCAGCCAATAATATTGTTGAACAACATTACCCAGAGTCAGGGTAGAGGTCCAATGTACTTAACCATACCTCTGTGTTATAAACACAGAGAGGCCATTTTCTAATGACTCCTAATGGAAATTTTGACAAGAATTATGACAGCTATTTTACAAATATTACAATAACGCGGCCAATTTAAAGAGTCGTTTGCTTTCAATCTGATCAATCATAACAAAAAAAAAAACAATCAAGCACGAGTCTTAACCAATAACAATGTATGCATCTTTAGGAGCGAAAAAAAGAAGCATGAACTCTTATAGTTATTTTAGTTGTCTAAAATATCTATTAAGAACAATATTACAGAGTATCATTTTTTAGAAAAACTAAGACGCAAATAGTGCTTTTATATATGGTTTTTAAGAAAAATAAAGGAACTAGAACAATGAAATATCTTGGGGCCTTCACGAGCCATAACAGATCGGGTTGGCCGATCCACAAGATACTTCATCATCGCTCATTACATTTCAACAAGCAGTCTATTAGCAAAAACACCGATAATAGCAACTCTGTTTCACGCCTCTAAGCTCAAAAAATAAAATTTGACAAGCCTGTTGGATTGCTCACCCAAAATTGTGGAATTCTATGCAAATGAAGGCATATACCAGACGGATGAGTTCCCAAACTATCTAGCGGTAGCTCAGAAGCTTTCCGAAGGTTTTATTTTCCTAGGGATCATCAGAAGAGGTTCATTGGTACACAGTAGTAGTAGTAAACTGTGAATATTTGTGTTCAAAAGTGTGATCTCCAAAGCTTTCCGTGACATAATACTTGTACGAGTAGAACTTTCTTATCACGTAAAAAGAGAATAATAGCAAAAATGATAACACACAAGTAAAAATCACAAACATGAATTTTCCACAGAAAAGCTTGGTAAGCATTTTACACGTCGAATAAAGCTACAAAACAACATCCAATCCAACTCACAATGTTACGAACATACCATATGCAGAGTTTGCAGTTGCTGCAGCAGCCGAAAGCAAACTATCGTAGCAATTCCGCATGTCCTGCATCTCATGCCAAAGAGTATTACCCTAATTATTTCCTGTTTCTCGCATTTTCCCAAACCTTCTCGCCGTAACTTCAATTATACCTACCTATGTACTCCATGTCCTTCCGATTAAACTATCTCATAACTATTCAAAAGAAAAATAATTGTAGTAATTACTCAAGTCTTAACTCAATTACAAAACAAATCTTCGATCATTAGCTATATAAACTGACATGAATTCTGCAGGTACATACGGCTACTTATATATACTTTTTACCTAAAGATCGAACTGTAAGTCTACTCAGTCAAATTGCTAACAATTAGTCTTTCTGTTCAGATCAATTCTTTACGTTTTCCTTATGTGGGAGTCTCGACAGTCATTTCTTTACATTTCTGTTTTACGCATTTATAAGTTGCAATTTTTTACATGCGCAAGTTTCTACTTCACTTTTCACATTTTTAAAAGCATGTCATCTCTCATATCCTTGGTCTTTATGACAAAAGCAAACATAAAGAATTGACCGCGACAGAGGGAGTAGAAAACTCCGATCATCAACTACATACTAAGTACTAACTTCAACTCCATAGGTACGAATTGCTTCGTATAGAATCTTGCTACCTAAATTTTGTACTGCCAGTCAAATTGCTAAAAAAAAAAAATAAACTCATTTGAGCAATATACTAATATCTCCACTCATTTGCAAGACGATTCTTAGATCATTAACTACATACGAACTTCAATTCACAGGTACGAATTCCTTCGAATAGATACTATTACCTAAATTTTGCACTGAGTAAAATTGCTACGTAACCAGAATTTCAATTAATCAATCATCAACTACACTAACTTCAATTCCATAAATACGAATTGCTTCATATAGATACTTTTCACCTAAATTTCGCTCTGTCAGACAAATTGCTCACAATTAAAAAAAAAACGCGTTTCAGTAATATCTCAAGTCTCAACTCATTTACAAGACGAATCTTAAATCATTACCTACTAACTTCAATTCTACCAGTATGAATTATGCCCTATCAGAAAACTGGCTACCTAACGAGATTTTCCGCTAATTACAGCAGAATCATCAACTACATACTAACTATAAGTCAGTAGATAAGAATTGCTTCGAATAGCTAATTTCACCTAAATTTCGTTCTCAGTCAATTCGCTACCTAACAAGATTTTCCGCTAATACCAGCAGAATCATCAACTACATAGTAACGTCAATTCCATAGATACAAATTGCTTAGATCACATACTTTTTACCTAAATCCTCAACTGTCAGTCAAATTGCTAACAATCAAAAACCTTATTTCAATAATATCTCAATTCACTTACGAGACGAATCTTAGATCATCAACTACAGAATACCTTCAATTCCAGAGGTAAAATTCCTTCGAACAGATATTTTCACCTAAATTTCGCAATATCAGTAAAATTGCTACCTAACAATTTAAAAATCGCATTTCAGTAATACCGCAACTCATTTACGAAACGAATCTTAGATCATTAACCACATACGAACTTCAAATCCACAGGTAAAAATTCCTTCGAACAGATATTTTTCACCTAAATTTCAAAATATCAGTAAAATTGCTGCCTAACAATATTTTCAGCTAATTTGATCAGAATTATCAACAACAAAAAAAAAAAAAAAAAAAAAAAAAAAAAAAAAACAAAAGGAATCAAACCCCAAACGCCAAA
>JAYMSF010000207.1:0-18869 GCA_036897335.1 Silene vulgaris | reverse complement strand
TGTTGGTGTTGTTGTTGTTGTTGTTGTTGTTGTTGTTGTTGTTGTTGTTGTTGTTGTTGTTGTTGTTGTTGTTGTATTTGTCATGAGCTAAACAATATGCTGATCCAAAACTGTCAATTATCAAACACCTCAAGTACAATTCCGCTAAATCATTCTACTAACCTACTACACCATTCTAATAGTCAAATATGCTTCTGCCAATATTAAGCCGTTGTCTATCAAACAGAGTCATAACCTCTACTGTTTGGGATCGTCTTTTTTATTGGGCCCGTCCTACGTTATGGGACGATTCTATAGAAAAGTTGTTGTTTAGGCTGAGTTTTTTAATTGGCCCGTTATAAAAAATGATGGAAAATGCCCAAAACCCACTAATTTATTTTCGAAAAAAGAAAATATTGGCGGACCACCGACTCACATAGTCACATAGGCGTCATATAAATACAAAGAGAATGTGTATAGTTTCACCTAACACCTCCTTGTTTAACTCCTTCTTGGTATCTCTCTACAAGTTTCTAGAATAAACCTAACGCGAATTTTCTGCTGTAAATTTCTCTACAAGTTGTTAATCTTTTATCTATCAATTTACTGTTTACTCTTTCAATCATCTCCCTTTAGATAACAAATCAGGCTGTTTTCGTTCATGTTTGATTTGTTTTTTTATTGTTTGCTTTGTTTTTTACTGGATCGATTCCGTTTAATCCGAATTATTACTTTGAATTTTGTTGATAATTTTTGTTTGTTTGTTTATTTATTCATTTATTATAATATTATAATATCAAGTTTGCTGCTTTATGTCGTTTCGTTCGTGTTTGTTTTGTTGTTTAATGCTTTGATCTTCGAATACAAAGCGATTATTAACTTCCTCCATAATCATTTGTTTGAATTTGATTTTCATATTATTTTAATCAAGTGAATGTAATCTCATAGAATCAATAAAAAAGTTACAGAAATAAAGGTTGGGTTTTGAATGTTCATCTTATTGGCTTCTTCCTCATCTTTTATTCATCTCTCTATTCCTTACTAAAAGGTTTGACTTACTTTTTTTACCGCTTTCACCCGCTACTATCATATAGGTAGATTTTCCGATAGGGTATAAATTACGAAGCCTCCTACACTGGTGTAGGACAGAAGATATTGGCGGACTACCGACTCACATAGGCTTCATATAAATTCAACGAGAATGTGCATAGTTTCACCTAAAATCTCCTTGTTTTACTCCTTCCTTGGTACCTCTCTACAAGTTTCTAGAATAAACCTAACCTGAATTCTCTGGTAATTTCTCTACAAGTTGTTAATCTTTTATCTATCAACTAGTTTTATTACCCGTGAAATTCACGAAGTTAGTTATGTTGTCGATAGTATTATACAAGCCCGAATTTACGATCACAGTGGGCCATGAAGGCAAGAGTTACTCGTATGAAAAAAAAATAATTTATTAGTCAATAAGTATATTGTCATAATATATTTCAAAGTATATTTATTGTTATGTATATGACCACAATTTACTAAACTTTTGCCACTGTTTATTAGTATTTTGTCACGAATATTGGTACGTTTGTTAGTGTTTTGCAACGATTATTGTTTTTTTTATTATATATATATATATGAGGCGGGATCTCGTGAGTTTGGTTCTTATGGTGAGTTTGTGCTCACACTTTTATTCAAGTGTTATTCCAGTATTATTACTATTTTTATTTTCTTTATTTTTTTTGTGTTACAAGTCTAGTTTTACCTTTGTTTTTTTTACCCGGTGTTATTCCAGTATTACTCTACTTTTTTTTTACTTTGATTTTTTTTACTTTGACTTTTTTTTCACCACGTGTTATTTTTAGTCCGCTGTTATTCTGGTGTTATTGTGATTTTTTTTACTTTTTTTTTTTTTCATCACGTGTTATTCTAGTGTTTTTGTGTTTTTGGTCCGCTGTTATTCTAGTGTTATTGCGATTTTTTTAACACATGTTATTCCAGTGTTATTGTGTTTTTATTCCGTTGTTATTCTGGTGTTATTATAAGGTTACTCCGATGTTATTCTGATGTTATTGTGTCATTACTCCAGTGTTATTATGGTATTATTCTATTATTACTCCGATATAATATAAACGACTTGTAAGCAAAATAGCCTATGTGGGATTTGAACCCACATCATTCGTGTTATTACACGATGCTCTACCAATTGAGCTAATAGGCTTCAATTTATACATATTGAGTTATTGACTAAGAGGAAAAACCAACTCTCATATATGTGCTTCACCACATTAACGGCATACTTTGTCTCAGGTTCAGTTAGCTCAAAAGTAGCTGAAGACTGGCAAGCAGGGGAGATAATAAAATCAGAATATTTACTGAACAAGCTGCTACATTTAAAATCACAATATGAAAAACAGATTGAGTCGAAAAACCTTTAAAAGCTTGCCAAAGGATGAAAATTCTGCAATAGATGAAAGTAACCTCTTATACGCATTAACATCAGTTGAAGGTTTTGTTGGCGGAGCACCTAATCTTGTTGGCTTTTTGTTCGTCGCATTCTTCTCAGCAAGGGGTTGAAGAAATCTACCACCTAACTTTCACACAACAGACCGGCGATCACGTTCAGGAACAGAAATTTTCACATGAGACAGTTTATGATAATCGTTAAATTGACTTATATTCAGATCACATTTCGTTTTTCAGCGTGTTAAGGAATACGTCTATATGGGTAGCTTTTTTGTTGAGACGGTCACATCGAAATTATTACAAGACTCAACCATGAAAAGTATGATAGCACCTAATTAAGATAAAATCAATACGAAAGTATAATATATTGTTGTGCTTGGATTCGGATTCGGCATAGAATTTTATATATTTGGATTCGGCATAGAATTTTATATCTCGTATCAAATGACATTTTTATGATCGCTAGCAATTGGATTAGATCAACAGGCTCTTCTGCCAAGTATATTATATCAATCATTAAAACCTACACCTGTAACTTTAAAGTGACTAAATTCAGATAAGAACCAAATTCAGGAAGTAAATGAGGTTGACCATATCTCGAATCTCATATTAAGGGCTATTAAATCAACTCCTAAAGTAAGACGCGTAAAGAAGGCCAATTTTTATTTCTTTTGCAGGGAATTGAACTGCAAATGTTGATAAAAGTGTATCCACCAAGCCGGCGAGTCGATTCGCAGGGAATTAGTTACAAGTTCCTTAATTCAATTGTCATCCCAGATATCATTATTGGTATTTATAAAACAGTCTTTGTGCGTCCTGAGCATAGACGTAACAAAATTGCAACTCATTCATCATAACAAGACGCGGAAAACACTATTAATCCTACGAAATACTAAAATTATAATAACCCGACACCAAGATCATAACCATTCATCTCTTACTACATCAAGACTCATTCTTACTAAACAATCAACCAAATCCCATTTCTTCTCTACTGCCATTCAATCAAGCTGAAACCAGCAAACATAAAAACAAATGTAGCAAAGCCAACAAGGAAACAAACAGATCTAAGTGCGTGCATCCGCATAAGGTCCTCAACCCAAATAGCGATCAGCCCAAGTAACAGGGCATCCATCGACCAAATCTTAAATGAACAGTCCTAAGTTTAGCCTTGGCAATCAAGGCAGCAGTCTCAGTAGTGATCTGACCCCAATAACGAATCAAATTTTATAGCAACCAAATGACACTTACAAGATAACGATGAAACACACAAACCTTTTGTCCAATTTCAGGAGTCTTAAAACACCTTCAAGTTAACCTTCTTTTTTTTTTTCTATAATCAAGTTCAAATCACAATTAAGATAAATCAATACGGAAGTACTGAAATTTACATCAAATTGAAAAGTAAAGTAACATGTTATTCTATTGTTACTCTAATTTTACCATTATCCCATTGTTACTCTACTGTTATCACTATCCAATTTGTTACACCAATCAAATTGATCCTCAATAAGTACACCAAATCTCTACTTCAAAGTTGTACCACAATTACAACATGAGCCAGTAATCTACAATGGCCTAATAAGCGATACAGTCTAAAAACAAGGATAATCAAAATACGGTCCAACAATAGTTTCTCATTTTAAAAGATGCTAATCCGACACATACAACTAATTGAATGATAATGAGAAAGTATTATGCTCAACAGTAATTGAAGAAACACATAGTAATCTCATTAATTAAACCTACAACATTCTCGCATTTCCGCAAAAAGCACAAACATATTATCGACCTTAAACTCTAAATCACAACATCATCAACTCAACAAAATGACGAATAATCAAAATCAATTATCATTATCGCTAAAGAGATTGCGAAGACAAGCAGGAAAGATACCAGAAGAAGCGAGTCCGACTCCAGTACAACCGACCTGGCACTTATCGCTATTGCCATCTCCACGCCGCCTCCACAATGATGTCGGCACTCCACTGAAGCTTAACAGCAACCCGCCCAACAACACCCCGTTCTGGTTGCGAATAACCACTCTCATACCGCCTGATGCCTTCAAAAGTAGCACCGTCAACATTAATTTTCCACCAGCCTCGGGAGGAGGACACCATACCTGACCATACTATCTCTTATGACAATACCAAATACCTGTGAGAAACAAGATTTAAATATGAGCATCTTGTAGGTAATATTCTACGGAAACCAAGTCACCCTAGAATTTAAGTATGGCCATCTCAAATGCTATAGTGACACTAGAATAACACTACAATAATACTACAACAACAGAAGAGTAATACCAGAGTAACATTTCAATAACACTAGGCTAATACAGGAATAAAGAATAACATAACTATAACACTTGAATAACACTACAATAATATAAAATGAGCAGAAAACTGGACATGAAGAGTAACTAACATATGGAAATGAATCTCCTAAGAATACAGACGCATTAACCAAGCGAACTATATGTCTATATTTATATTTCCACCAGTTCCAGCTCTCTTGAATAACACACATCCAAATCTCAGAAGAAAACATAAAACAAATAAATAACTCTCTAACATTTGCATCGTTTTTAAGGATTGTCGAGACAGTAGCTCATTCAATTAGTTTGACGGTCAAAATACCAAACAAACTACTTTAAATTCGATTCTCACATAAAATTACTCATCGAATCGTCGTTTTCAAAATCTACTACTTTCGAGTGAGCAAAACCACTAGAGATTCAGCAATTTTTCCAAGTCCACTACTTTGAGTGAGCAAAAACATTACAGATTCAGCAATTTTTGTTAAGTTCTTAAGGAACTCACATAAACTAATCATCGAATTTCATACTATCACATTTAAACAATAATTCATACTAAATTCACAACTTCAACGACAATTCAAACGCCGAACGATACTAAAATCATCCAAACAAGTGTGTTTAAATGCGAAATAAGTGAATTACCTAATTAATGACGGAAATTACATAGGAAAAATCAAATAAGACGGTCCGCTACAAATTCAATCAAAAATTAATCGAACAAGATGAAGACCATCCGAAATTGAAGTGAATTACCTGATAAGTGTCTCGCCGCATTCTTCAACTCTTTAGAACGATGTTCATGCATCAATCTCACAACTATGAAGACGATAATGACGAAGATGCATTGATCATAGTCTCATGTTCGCTAATCCGGCTCGTCATGACGATCTTCGCCAATCTTGTCCTTTTTCTCGATTGAATCGATCTTCTTCATGATCGCCGCCTTGATTTTGTTGAATTGAATGAATTCGAGTGAAGCGGATGAAGCTGCCAAAAAACGAATGATTTGAATGAATCAAAAAACGAATTCATTTTTTTTTATTCAATTCAATTGAAGTCACAGTGTCGAATGATTTGAAGTCACAGTGTCGAATTCAATTGAAGTCACAGATTCAATTCGAAAAACGAATTGAATGAATCAAAAAACGAATTCAATTGAAGTCACAGATTCAATTCGAAAAAACGAAGGAAATTTGGGGAAAAAAACGAACGAAAACGCAGAATAACAGTTGTGTAGTAGATGAGAGAGAATGGAGAGCCGAGTACTGACTAGTGAGTTTGCAGGAAATATGTTAAAAAGAATAAAAAATTGAGGGATTTATACATAAAGTGTGATATTAGATCCGTTGATTTTTATTATAATCTATGGTTGAGATTTGTGAGCACAAACTCACCATAAGAACTAAACTCTTGTAATCTAATCTCTCTCTATATATATATATAGAGGGAGGATCATATAAGTCCACCTCTTTAAGTTGAGTCCGTAAGTCCTATTTCTAGCCCTTAGATCTATAAATTGAATGGCTGAGATTTGTTTGCATTTTCCTCATATTTTATTCTTCCAACTACAATAATGATTACTGTTTTCTAATTCCCATGCATGCAATTAAAATAATACAATTCACCCCCAATTTACGATGCATGCAATTATTACCCTCATACTCACTCATACTCCAAGTCTCCAACCGTCCCATTCATTGAAACTTTTCAGTTTTCATTTTTCACTTTCTCCTTTTCACCGTCACACTGCCTCTCTTCATCTTCTTCCTCACCTCACTCGCTGCTTTGTTTCTTCATCTTCCTCACAAACAATCATCGGCTAAAACGGATCAATAATTGCTGTTTTCATCATTTTTTTTGTTGCATATTTGTTTTGTTCATCATCAACCTGTCCCTAATCTCCATTAATAAGGTATTTATGCTTCATTTTTTTACTTTACAGTACATTTTGCTTCTCAGTTTTATTGTAATCATTTTTAAGATTAACTTCGTCTCTTATTCTTGATTATACTCTTTAGTAGCATTTGTGATGTTTTAATTTCCTTATTGTTTATATTATTATTTTGATTATAATCGAAAATGGTATCTTTATTCTGATGAAGAAGTTTATGTTGCTTGATTTTGATTAATTTTGTTATTGTTTATATTAGTAATTTGATTTTAATTTTTAACTTCCGTATTTTGATGAAGAAGATGATGAAGTAGATGATTTTTTGTGATGTTTTAATTTCCTTATTCTGATGAAGAAGATGATTTTTTTTTTTATTTTGATTATCATTTGTAGTAGCCTTATTCTTATTCTGGGTATGTTTTAATATGCATTATCATTCAATTCACATCATTCAAAAACTTTCAATTTCCAGTTCTTGAGCTTGTATTTTCATTGTAATACTTTCTGTAACTTTATCCATCATTCTTGACCTTGTAATTTCATTTTATATCAGTCAACAACTTTGTAACTTTAATTCTTCTTCAGACGTAGAAATTTTAATTTAGAACAGGTTAAATCTGTGTAACCCCAGTGCTGGATTTTGTAATTTGTTTTGTGATTAATGATTATAAATTGGTCAATTCTTATTGTTTTTATAGATGTCTGATGAAGATTTTAAGCCAGAAGTTGAACAAGTTGAAGAGGGGGACCCTCCAACGCAACCAATCTCTGTGAAATGTCGTGCAAAGAGGTTATTTGATCTACTACCTAAGTTGAACGAATCTCAGCGATCCGCCGTTAGGAGAATTGGGTTTGGCGGCATGCTTGAGTTGAAGTTTGAGAAATTCCCTCTTGAACATGTACTACTTTTTTTTGAAGCGTTCAAGGATGGCACATACGTCTTTAGAGCATCTGAGTCAAAGGAATTTATGGTGACCAAACACGATGTACATGATTGCTTCCTTCTACCGCATGGCCCTAATGAACTCGTTCTTGTACCTACTGGACAAATGAAAGGATCTAAGTCCCCTGAAAATAAGGCATTGAAAGATAGTTGGAGGAAGATGTTTGGTGTCAAGAGTCCAAATGGTTCCATTCCTCTTGGATTCATTAAGAGAGCCATTGAATCTGATGAACAAGGAGGTGACTACTTTTCTCGCCTTTTTGTGTTGTTCTGTATGTCGTCGTTTCTTGCCCCCACGTCTAATGACGGTGTTGATTTCAAGCTTCTAAGGGCTGTAGAAAACGTAAGGGATATCCCTCATTTTGACTGGTGTACTTACATCTTAGATGCCATTGTTAAGGCCGGCTTAGATGTCAAAAAGAGACATACTCATTTGCTTGGTTGTATTCCATTCCTTATGATTACTTACTTCCAGCGGTTTGATTACCGCGGTAAGACTCCTCACCATGATTTGCCACTTATCAAGCATTGGGACGAAGCGAGGTTAAAGGAAAGGATAAAGGGCGAGGTTGGTGATGGGGGTTTGGGCCGCCAGACTTTTTCTGCCGTTAAGTATCCACGATGCATTCATTCACCCACTACTGCCCTTCTCCCTCCAAGAGGCGACCGTCAGCTTCTTATTGGATCTACTTCTCGCCAACAGCGTCCAAAGAAGTTCATTGAAATTGAACTACCTGACGGACTTGATGACGACGAGGAGTTGAAAGCTCGTGCTGTGGATGTATGTTTTCTATTTAAACTATCTAGTAAATATTTTTTATTCTACATTATGTGTTTATTTAATTTTTTTATTTCGTACTTTAATTCTAAATCATGTATCTTCATTTCTTATACTCTGTAACTTAATCCTTAATGAACTTGAAATGGATTCATTTTAATCTGCAGCTTAATAATTTTATATTTGATTTTGTCTTTTTAGGATGTGCATGAGATCTACCTAAAGGTTCAGAGGAATACGGTCGCCTTCTGCGCATGTCATGCTGATTTAGTTTCGAAGCTCAAAAATCTGAATTCCAACAAATTATGTCCAACTGCCCTAGTACCTTCACAGTCAACCCAGGAATTTTGGCAATCTGATGGCCTTAATCGATTTTGCGAAGAAGTTCAAGTTGCAGCCGCACTTATTAAACAGTCTGTCGACAATGCCCCTGTACTACAGGAACGTAGTACTCCGATGATTCCTGTTAGTGTGGAAAATCAGGTAAGTGAAGTTCTACTTGACCTGAAAAAAACTGAGTTGGAGATGGGAGGATCACAGGTTGAAGGTGATGGTGATTCTGGACTTGATAATGTCCGTTTGGGTAATGACGATGCTCCATTGTATAGCACTGCTGAAATCAATGAAATTGTTGGAGGCAATAAAGAAGTAACTACAAGTCCTGAGGTTGAGGATGTTGATTTAGTCAATCTCAACTAGTTTAATGCCCGTGCAAAATGCACGGGCGTGTATAATTTCATACCTAATATACTTGGTAGAGAATAATATTAAAGTAGTTGAGATAATTCTTCAAAATAATTTTTGTTTAATTACAGTTTGAAGGATAAAAGCTTTAGCGATTTAAAGAAACTATTTCAAATAAATGCAGGGAGTAATAACGAAACTAAAAATACGGGACTAATACATTAGTAAAACATGCGTGCCTAATTCGAAACCACGCGACAGACAGTAAAGTTTTAGTGTAGATGAATTAATTTACCTTCTAGTGCACAACATAAAATATGGGATTCCTAAAATATACCACAAGTTCATGCCACTAAATAAATGTATAAGATATTGCTCTAAAAAAATTATCAGTTACATTATTAACAAAGTCCAATAACATTTAAATTTCATAGATAGCAAATAACTTGCTAACAGACTAAAATCCATGTCTAAGAAATCTTACAATACTACTCGACCAAAATAAAGAGTATAATCATAGAAAATCTACCCATCAATGATCTTGAGACGATCAATCATAACAATGGGATAAGAGAGAATCCTGTCAATAAGCTTAATCAAACCGTTACTGCCAACTTACGTATTTATCACTCTCAACACGAACAAATTGTCCTCATGTGTAGTTACTTGTTCGCTAACCTATAAATTAGGTAAAACAGCTTATATTATTCCTAACTATAGTGAATGGATTTTATGACCGAGATGGCGGACACCCGCTCTGAAAACGGGACTTGGGAGGAATACTCCCTACAGACTTACATAGTCCTGATAGTTCAATTGCTTTCTCTTATACATCTCTTCAGAACTCAACTAAAGTAAGTAGTTGTCAAATTAAAAATCCTACTTTGCAAAAATAAATTTAAAATTTTTCATCACAATATAGGGAGTTTTCAAATTAAAATTGCAAGTTTTAAAGATAGAACCAAACTCCATGATTGCCGAGAATGAACACAAAAAGGCTAAAATGATGCTCTTAAATTAGCTCCTTAAATTTACACTTGACCATGTACAATTCCACATTTAGGCCAAGTAGCTTCAACCTGAAAGTCAAGCTACCTTGCACAAAAGTATGAGTTAAGTTTTGCCATGCTATGATCACAATATAATATACTCCCTCTGTCCCAGTGGATATTTTACATTTGTTTTATTTCGTGAGGAGGAAATAAATTAAGTGTAAACCATTGATTGGAACGGAGGGAGTAGAGTTTATCCTATCATTTCAAAATATGATCCGTCAATATAATTTAATGTAATTAAATGTTCGATCAAAAATCTCATACAAATGTAATTATGAATTGTCGTAAGACAAATCCAAACCTTGTGTGAAATTCCTACCTAGCTCGCCTATTTCGCTCTGCAGGGAGCTATTGACCACAAGCAAAAGCTTCTCTTCATCTAAAAACAAAACAACAAAATAATCCCATGAATTAATAGAAGAAGTTCAAAAATCACGTAACGTAAACAATGAGTTGTTACACTAATACTCCCTTCATCTAAGTCATTTATTTACCTTTACTTAAAACCCCCATTTTAACATAAATAAGTAATGGACTGGAACAAAAAAAGTATATTACTAAACGTTATCTAATCTATGAAATGAGGATGCATACCAGTCATTCAAAAACTAATTTCTCGTGTTGGCAAGGTGAAATGAGGGGTTGGGTCAGTTGGTCGTAGTAGAGGGCATGAGGGATTTGGTTAGGGTGATTTCTTGTGGGAGGAATGAGGATGTCTAAGATCTGAGACTTATGTCGAGACTCGGGAGTAACTAACATAGTGTTATACTGTTATCCTAATGCTGCTAAAAAAAAAAAATTAATAGTGTTAGACTGTCAAACAACACCGTGCATTTGCTCCATTTTGCTGCTAGATTCCTTTTTAACTTAAATCTTGTAGTAGAAAATAATGTAAATTTGAAAAAATAACTTGATAAAATTGTGGGAAAATCATAACCGTAACCAGAGCCTAGAGATAGGAAAAATGCTCTCATCAGTTGAAATTCCTACACTATTGAAATTTATCTTATTAGACAAAAGCACCCAACCTAAAAAAATTATTAACTTGCAGAATTTTAAACAGATTCTCGAACGGATTATACCAAACAACGTGCAGTTCATGATCTGGAAAGGAGAAGCATAAAATGTAATTAGATTTAAGTTGTTGAAATAAAATCGAGCCAAAGTACGGAGTAATTGGTATGAGAACTAATGGTTATGGAACAATAAGGAATTGAAACATATTAATACTAAAAATAACAGGAAATTATTTACCTCTTTGATTCCTTGATTAATTTATAGATACATGCTAAATCTGATTCATCAACCAATAATTTGTGGCTGATTGTGAAGAGATTTAATGGGTTTCAATTTTGAAGGATGATTGGGGCGCAGAGATGATGAGGAGGAGAGAAAGAAGGCAAACAATATTAATTAGGGTTATGCACCTATTAAGGAACAAATAATAATAATTATTATTATATTAATATTAATATTTTGTGGGGGGTGTGGTAGGCAGGTGAAGTAGTGGGCGGGAAAAAAAATGTTAAGTGGTTGTTGTTTTATTATTTTGTATAGATGCTCCATTATATAGCACTGCTGAAATCAATGAAATTGTTGGAGGCAATAAAGTTGTAATTCCAGCTTCTGAGGTTGAGGATGTCCATCTAGGCAATGTCGATGCTCCATTATATAGCACTGCTGAAATCAATGAAATTGTTGGAGGCAATAAAGAAGTAACTACAGGTCCTGAGGTTGAGGATGTAGATTTAGTCAATGTCAATGCTCCATTATATAGCACTGCTGAAATCAATGAAATTGTTGGAGACAATAAAGATGTAACTCCAGTCCCTGAGGTTGAGGTACCTGAGGTTGAGGTACCCCGTTCCGGAGTTCGCGAAATCAGTGACATGACTGACCGTGAAATTCTCCTAGGTGTAGGTTATACTAATGCTGAGATTGACGATTCTATTAAAAACAGTCAGATGGAGAATGTTATTGTTACTGATGTTGGGGTTGTTGAGGAGGGCGTGAAAGACGTCCGTCGTACAGGAGAGGTCGTTGATGCTGGAAGCACATCTGCCACCAAGAGGAATATTGTAGATGACGAGAGCTGTGAGGTTATTTATAAGCGTCGTCGTCCCTCTACTTCTATCTGCACTCCTGGAATAAGAATAAGGGGTCCTGTTCTTAACACACCTCATGCTAACGCCCCTGTTCAGACACCGATGTCAGATATTAGTAGCCGACGTCGTGGTGGGGGGGATGGGCTTGGTTGTTCCCTCAATTGCGGACAGGTTACTGGTGTTGAACTGACTGTTGTTTCTTATTTCTTACGGAATAATAAATCATTATTCAAGGACATCAAAGATTATAAGAAACACGTGGCGGACTACTTCTTTCTATACGACAACCACTATCCAGACACGTAAGTTAATTTCGTCTCTTTCTCGAATATGTTCATCAACGAGTGTTTTTTAGTCGGTTACCAAATTTTCTGTTCTTAACTCAGAGAACAAGCAGCTTACTACGGCCCCAATGCTACGCTCCGAAGGGAAGACATAGTTTCTATGCTACCTGAATACATCACTTCCCCATCTGTGATTGAGTGCTGGGCGATGTTGCTGAACAAGATAGAGTCGGAGGAAAACAGTTTTGCAAGGATGGCCTTTTTTGGTTTACGCCATACGGTATGACTACCCAGTCCACTGATCTTAATTACTTCAGATTAAGTCTTTAATTCCGTAATTTTGGTCCCATTTCCTGTAACTTCATTATGCAGAATAAATGACATCAAGAAAATGCAGCTTTTCCATTTTTTTTTACACCATTCTCATTGATTGTTGCGTAGGACGTTCTCATGCAACTAATGGATACACCTACGCAGTCCACACCTGGCGATATGAAGTATGATATGCTTTATGAAATATGGGACACGTTCATCAACGACTGTGGTGACAATTTCAACTTGTGTGCAACCTTTATATTCATACCCATAAAAATTGCTGACCATGTATCGTGCATGTGTCTCAACTTCAAGGCAAGACGTTTGGATATCCTTGACAACAAGAAATACCCTGATCCGTCAAACTCCCCCATTTTCAAAGCGTCTTCTATATTAGTAAGTATTATGCCAATACTAACCTTTTTACCAGTATCCGACTTTGGCAAACGTTCTCATATTTTTTAAATTTGTGCAGTTGTCCGCAATGAGCGACTATTTGGAAAGTAAAGGCTACGCGAGAAGAGGGACAGATATCTTAGGTTTTAGTCATCGTTTTATTACTTTTGAGTGGACAAAACCTGCTGATCTTGATGACGAGTCTGCCATTTTCACTATGGTGCACATGTTAATGTATGAAGGTGAGCTTTTCAAACATGAAGACCTTGTCTCTAAGACCAGTAGGCGTTACTTGATAACCCAGTTGGCTGCGTCGCTTGTACTAGCTGATATGAATGGTATTCGTCAACAAGTTTTGGAGAAGGTCGATCACTTCATAGCTGGGAAAGATCAACTCTGGGAAACCATTAAAGCTAGGCGTCAAATTGAGCAGATTGTTTCAAAAGCCAAGAAACCAAAGAAAGCTGCAACTAGTTAGAATATCTATGAAATTTATGTCAAAGACAATTTTAATTTATTTTGTAATTTGTCAAAGACAATTTTAAGTTATTTTGTCCTATGTAAGGAAACAATGTTTGATAACATCAATATGATTTAGCCTTCTTTTTGATGAAGTATTTTCAACCTGCTTTCCTTTAGTGACACTATTACACGTTATCCGCTTTGGAGTTACACTATCAAAGCTTTAACTTACAAGTCCATAACCTTTTTTAACATTCAGAATCGTGTAACTTCAGCCCAACAACCTCATAACTTTAGACGGCCATTGTATATTTCCATTTGCAAATATTAAATTATTATACAATCTGAAGGTGGACTATCAATTTAAAGGACTTTTCCATAGTATATGCTACCAATTTTGTAACTTCAAAGCAACACTTGTCCAACAGTATGACCTTCTTATACGTTACAAATTTTATAACTTCAGTCGACTATTTCGTAACTTCAGACCACCATTCTAATAATTCCAGTTCCAAATTGTAATTTAATAATTAGATGACTCAATTTATATAGATGACTCTCATAAACGGCATAGAGTTTCATAGTATACTATTTGATGTTGCCCTATAAATTAAAAGGACTTAAATTTATATGCTACCAATTTTATAACTTCATCGCCATATTTGTCTTCAACTATAATCTTTTATACGTTATCAATTTCGTAACGTCAGTCCGACTACTTTATATCAGTACCGTCTTAAGTTATACTAGAAATCATCAATGTTACTCATCACTGCCATAATTATATCATACCAATTAAGTTATTCAACATAGGGTTAAGTTCCTGCCCAAAACAACATTGTGTAACATCATTGTGTAACTTCAGACTACTTCATTCCACATATTGTTAAATTCTGGTCCAACATTGTGTAACTTCATTACATTACTGAAATAACTAAAAAATTCTACTCATACTATTCTTCTTCCTCATCTTCTTCTTCTTCTTCCTCATCTTCTTCTTCTTCTTCTTCTTCTTCTTCTTCCTCACTCTCCTCTGAATTAGGTTCAACTGTAGTCGGTGGGCGCTCTCTAAACGGATTTGGGCAATTCCTCTTGTCATGATGTGCCATTTCCTTACAGTTATTGCACATTCTCTTTGGTTTAGCATTTTTGGCAGCAGCTTTAGTCTTCGTAGACAATAGCCTCTTTCCGGACCCCTTGGTTTTCGCCTTCTTTGGAGGCAGTATAGTAATCTCGCCGCTTGACTGACAACCAAGTAACTCTTCTATATGTTGTTTCCTCGTCAGCTGCACGACCCCCGATGGCCTAAGATTCTCTTTAAACTCGTGAATTAAACCGCACAACCTCTCAACATCATCCTTTGGCCTATCCCTTAGTAATCCAACGGTTTCATGAACTTCAGACCACAACTTTGTCATTTCAATTTCTTTCGTATCAGTAATACTCATCAATTCGGAGGAGTGGCTGACTGCATCCTTTGTCCATCTTTTGGAGACGTAAAAATCCGGTATTTTCTTCACCCCATGACCTGAGTAAATCGATATGATGTGTCTACAGAGAATTCCAGTCCGTTCAAACATTCTGCACGTGCATGTCGCCTCGTACGTTCCTTTTGTTCAGAAGAAACAAGAAAAAAAAGAGTCCTAGTCAAGGCTTATTTTACTTAAAATTACAGAATATACCGTTGAAGTTATACCTTCTCAGAATTACAGTTATAAACTGAGGGATTAAAATTGATAAGAAGAAAATGTATGGAATTTTCGTACCTGGGTTGTAATGAATGTCATA
This sequence comes from Silene vulgaris, assembly GCA_036897335.1. NCBI lineage: Eukaryota > Viridiplantae > Streptophyta > Magnoliopsida > Caryophyllales > Caryophyllaceae > Silene > Silene vulgaris. The sequence goes on along the minus strand of JAYMSF010000207.1, from coordinate 3,415 downwards.
AATTCTTCCCCTTGAGCTATCTTTCATTTTAGTCACCTCTATACCACTTACCATGTCGAATCCCCTTGCATGAAGACCCTCGGTTGATTGATTGACTTCTTCTTGGAACTCATCGAACACCACATGTGTGTACACTGTTGCACCATGACGCTCTATAGATGACTTCGTTAACAATTTAGGCCACGTTTGCCTATTCTCATTATCAAGCATCTTGTGTGTATATCTTTGTTGGTCTATAGCACTTTCATAGCGCATCCAAAACTCCACTAACGTTCCAGAATTGTTCTCAAACCTTTTAAAGAAACTGTTTTCACTCTCGCATCTTTGTGTTGTCCTCATAACACCGGCCATACTTAAGTCCCTACAATGGGCCATGACCCACTGCCTTCTTTTCTGGTATATTTCCTTAAACCAGTCACGTTCATCACCAACTCCATGTTCCTCCATTATCTGAACCCAACGACTGTCAAACTCATCTGCTTCTATGTCTTCGTCCCACACTATGGCATTCAATTTCTTTATAAATTCAGGAAAGTCATTTGCCCTACCCCCGTATTTAACTGGAACCTTGTTCATGATATGCCACATACAGAAACGGTGTCTAGCTTTCTTAAAAATCTGAGCAACCGATGAAATTATTCCTGGATCTTGGTCCGTTATGATATATTCCGGTTCCTTACCCCCCATCGCAGTCAAAAATCGGCTAAACACCCAATTAAAGTAATTATCCTTCTCCCTAAAAATTAAAGCAGCGCAAAATGTTACTGACCGTTTGTGATTATCAACACCGGTGAAAGGGGTAAATATCATATCGTACTTGTTTGTTGAGTATGTTGGGTCGAAAGCCACTCCATCACCAAATACCTCGTAGTTTCTTCGACCTACACCATCTGCCCAAATTACCCTAATCAGGCTACCATCAACATCTTGGTCATAATCAAAATAAAAATCTTCCCGGGTTGCTGCCAGATTCTTCAAACGGTCTACAAACAACTGCCCATCCCTAGGATTAATATAACACTTCAAGTCTCTTCCAAAATTCTTGAAATCATTTAAACTCGCCCCAATATTCTGGAACCCATTCACATGTTCCTTGCACATTTTATATGTCCTTGTAGCACCTATCTTCAACTGCAGTAAAACAGAACACCGTTTATATAACTGAAACTTAGACTCTGTAAAGTGTAATTGTAATTCAAACATACAGTAACTTTTTGTCACTGTATTTACAAGTACAAATAATGTAACTACTTCCGTTAATGTAGTAATCTAATTCTGAAATTAAATAATCTTAAGAACAATTACAGATTTATTTACTAGATAAATTTATGTAACTTTAATCCTGCAGAGTATAATTTTATTTCAAGTACACTGTAACTTCTGTATAGTTTTATGCACTTACAAATACTGTAACTACTACCATCACTGTTGTAATCTTAGTCTAAAATAAGATAATTTTAAAGAATTAATATTGCTTTTATAACTAGATAAATTTCTGTAACTTTAGTCCTGCAGAATATAATTTTATTTAAAAAATACTGTAACTTCTCAATACTTTTATGAACTTACAAATACTGTAACTACTACCATCACTGTTGTAATCTTATTCAGAAATAAGATAATTTTAAATCATTAATATTTATTTTTTAACAAGATAAATTCCTATAACTTAAACCCTGCACAGTATAATTTTAATTCAAACATACAGTAACTTTATCTTTCTGTAATTACAATTACAAATAATACAACTACTTCCGTTAATGTTGTAATCTAATTCTGAAATTAAATAATCTTAAGAACAATTACAGATATATTTACTATATAAATTTCTGTAACTTTAACCCTGCAGAGTATAATTTTACTTCAAGTACACTGTAACTTTTGTATAGTTTTATGCAATTACAAATACTGTAACTACTACCATCACTGTTGTAATCTTATTCTAAAATAAGATAATTTTAAAGAATTAATATTGCTTTTATAACCAGATAAATTTCAAAATTATACCAAAGAATTAGATTAAAACAATCATGGTTGTAGTTACAGTTTTTGTAATTGCATATATTTACACTGAAGTTAAAGTTTCTTGATATAAAATTATACTCTTAATGGTTAAAGTTACAAAAATTTCAAGCTATCAAAAAAATAACTTCAGCTCTAAATATTGTAATTTCAATCGATCAATATGTAACAACAACTACATTCACGACAGTCCTTACCCTTGCATTGTAGACGATCAGTCCCATGTGATACCTGTGTAAATGCCTTGAAAGTTTCTGAAACTCCCTATCTTTAACTTCTACACTCTCGTGATTGTGTCCCGCATGAAATCGGTCAATTAATAGAACCCCTTTCTTCATGTATAACCTAATCTTTGCTTTACAACCAATCCTCCTCACTCTAGTTTTACGCCTCTGCTCATCAACATTTAACACTTCCCCAAGTTCACTACTCCCACAAGCTTCATCTTTCGATTTGCTCACCTTCTTTTTATATGTGAATCCCTCCCTATTACATACCAAAAGCTTGGATTTAATTGTTCCGTCACGCCACTTTTTCGTTGTATATCTACGAATATCAAAACCACAAGCTAGCGCGTACGTCTTATAGAACTCAATCGCTTCTTCTATTGATTCAAACTGCTGCCCAATATATGGCGTAAATTCGCTTTGTACTATCCTACAAAATTCATCCTCCCCAACACTTCGTAAGACCTTACAAAACTCCTCCTCCCCTACATTTTCATCATCCTCAACAATTTCTTCCACTGTAAACAAACAAACAGGTTTAATTAGGGTTTTATTAAATACACAAAGTTTTTGGTAAAAAAAAAAAAGCACGAAACCACAACTTATACTACTAAAACTCAATCAAAATTGTAACTTTAATATACTTGCATTACAACTCCATCAAAACAAAAACAAAGAAAACAAAATTACAGAAAACAAAAAAGAACATATTCACTTACCATTGTTTACTTCCACAATCTGCATCCCATCTTGGTTTAACGTCGCCATTAGAGAATAATTTTTCCAGTTTAACGTTCAATCTCTGTGGATATGTAGGGTTTCGATTTTTTTTTCTAGAATTTGCATTCAAAAACATAAAAACTAGAGAGAGGGAGATGAAGAACCAGAGAAAAAAATGAATAAAAGTAGAGAGAGGGAGATGAATATGAACGTATGAATCATAAAAAACTGTGAAAGGATTAGCAATAATGAGGATTGTTAAAGTAGTGTTGGGAATGTAAACATCAATTTATTAGAATTAAAACACACGTACAACAACTTAAACCTAATTAATAGGATACTTTTGTCCAACTAATCTACACCATCCATTTTACCAAATCCAAGGGTTAAAAATGGGACTTAGGGACTTACCTAAATCTGGGAACTTATTAGATCTAATATATATA
>JAYMSF010000206.1:0-18871 GCA_036897335.1 Silene vulgaris | reverse complement strand
AAACTCGCTAAGAATCTTAGCGATTTAGCGATTTGGTCCACGTGGACACTATGTCCCAAATTATTTGTAATTAAGCGTACTTGGGTAATTAACACTAATTACCCAAAAAATTCCACTTGAAGACGAAAATTGCAATTGTTCGCTCACATGGACCATAATACTCTCATCGTCTCAATCATTTACTTACCTTTTTTACTTTCTGTAAGGGGTATATTAATCAAAGGTAGACATATGTTTGGGGCGGAGGGATTATATGTTAGCAAGGAAATCATTACTTGAAGTAAACATTGGTATCGTAACATCGGTAGTATATGTGGCATATGGGTGGTTGGCTATGTCCTGATTTGTTGATTTGATTGGGTCATTATACACGTTTGATGCATATTTTTTTTTTTTTTTTTTTTGGTGCTATGATGCATATCTTATTATAACTAGCCATTCCTGAACAATTTTGTTGTGTTTTCTACATAAGTGTAAGAATTCGTATGTCCGACTTTGCTCCACCCCGCTGTAAGGCAGTCTTCCAGGCAATGGGTATTATTGTTGTCGCATGGTTGAAACTTCTACTTGCTGTGTTATGATTTTGCCTGACCACATAGATAGATATTTCATTATGAGGATAAGTTTACTATAAATTTGCTTGGTGCTCTTTGTTTCTATGCATTCAGTCTGCTACATATTGAGTGATGATTTTTTGTGGCTGTAGACCAACACTCATCGTAAGCTAGCCAAGAACAGGACCACTCTTGCATTTTCTTATCACAACTCCTATTGGTAGTCTCACGAGTGAACCAAATTTAGTACTACCCTCCTATAAGGTTGGTATTCGATTCCACAAGGGATTTTAAATTACATTTGAAAAGAGGATCGTCTATTAGAGTAATAATAGTAAGCGGCGTTATCTCATTTTCCTCAAGTAGTGATTCTAGTGATGGAATCTAAGTATCATGTTGTTTGTATTCCTGCTACAGCCCAAGGCCACATAAACCCAATGTTCAAATTAGCAAAGCTACTCCATCATAGAGGTTTTTACATCACCTTTGTGCACACTGAGTTCAATTATAGCAGACTGGCGAATTCCTTGGCCTCAGATTCCCCGTCTCTTCACAACCTAGACAATTTTAGTTATGAAACTATCCCCGATGGCCTGCCTCCAGACAACAAGCGTAGCATAAACGACCTCCCGGCTATGATTCGTGGAATGTTCAGTGTAGAATCAAAGAATGCACTTAGGTCGCTCTTGTTGAAGCTTCGTGCTTCCTCTGATGTGCCTCCTATAACTTGTATGATTGTAGACGCTCACATGAACATTACATGTGAGCTCAGTAAAGAGTTGGGCATCCCAGTTTTGCTTTTCTACACTACAAGTGCTTGTGCTGTCCTAGGATTTTTGCATTTTGACGAACTTGTTAAAAGAGGCCTTTCTCCATTAAAAGGTATCTATAATGTTCTACTCCCTCCGTCTCGGTCATTTGTTTACCTATTCCCTTTTTAGGTGTCTCATTCATTTGTTGTCCTATTTATATTAGGGATGCTTCTAATGAGTAATTTAATCTTCCACATCCTGTATTTTCCACTTCTTATCAAATAATAACCACCACAAATGGTCCCCTTCTTTCTCCTTGGTCTTTGGGCGGAAAGTAAACAAATGACTGGGGCAGAAAGAGTATCTTTTAACCTTAGCGTCGTTTAACCAAATTTGAGTGAACCCTGTCAAATGATAATCAATTTCAAACATGACAATCTTGCTATTTCATGATACATGAATTCTCTTAAAAGACAGTGTATTCTTGACTTTAGTGTATTCTTGGGTATTCTGGGAAGGTTTTTTTGTGGTTAAACGAGTTGGTCTCGTATTATATTCATAGAAGACCGTTTCGTTGGAGGCTTAGTGTTGATGAACTTTGTTAATCATGATGGTTCTTGATTTTTTGTAGGCATACTTTTTTTTTGGTGACTAAGGCATACTTAAGGAGTAAATAAACTGTTCTAATGACACAAGTCAAATAGTAATACCCTTTGTTTTACTTGTGGAAATAGTATTACCCTTCGTTTAGTAAACCACAGCGCTTTGGATTTTTCGCATGAAATAATTTCAGGCAAACGTTTCTGTTAGATTATTGAGGTTGTCTCAAAGAGTAACTTCAAAGTACAAGTTTTCTTATCAACATTTTTGTTGGCAGATGAAAGCTACTTAACCAATGGATTCCTTGACACGCCAATCGACTGGATTCCTGGACTAAAAAATGGGATCAAGTTGAAGCACCTCCCTTCATTTGTGAGAGCAACAGATCCAAATGATTGTTTGTTCAAACACAACATCGAGGCAGCGAATGAAGCTATAATTTCTGGTAGCATAATCCTGAACACATTTGATGATCTAGAAGGCGAAGTTCTACGGGGTATTAAAACCAAGATACCAAATATGTTTGCTATTGGCCCTTTATCATTGCTCTCCCATCAAGCTAATTTACAAAGCTTTGGTTCAAATTTATGGAAGGAAGACAAAAATTGCTTAGAATGGTTGGATACAAGAAGTCCAAAATCTGTCGTTTACGTAAACTATGGAAGCTTAACTATATTAACCTCAGAACAACTCGAGGAGTTTGCTTGGGGACTAGCTAATAGTAAGCAACATTTCTTGTGGGTGATCCGGAATGATTTGGTCAATGATGAATCCGGGTTTTTGTCTAAGGAGTATATGGAGGAGATCAAGGAAAGGGGTTTGGTTTCAGGTTGGTGTCCACAAGAGAAGGTGCTTAAGCACCCGGCTATTGGAGCTTTCTTGACTCATTGTGGGTGGAATTCGACCCTGGAAAGCATGGGTGAAGGGTTGCCTATGATATGTTGGCCATTTTTCGCAGACCAACAAACAAATTGCTATTATGCCTGTGATGACTGGGGAGTCGGGCTTGAAATTGGGGAGGGTGAGGTCAAAAGAGGTCGAGTTGAAGAGGTTGTGCGAGAGGTGATGGAGGGTGAGAAGGGGAAAGAAATGAGGGAGAAAGCTTTGGAATGGAAGAAGAAAGCTGAGGAGGCTACTCGACTTGGTGGTTCATCTTATAATAACTTTGAAGGCTTGGTTAAGTGGATCACAGAGAAGAACAATACAGAGTAATTGTTATTCTTGTTTGCGCAGTTTAAAGGAATAATGAATAAAGTCGTAATGTAACGCTCTGCACACATCGACCTTTTAGACTTTTACTTTATATGCATCGTTGTATTGATTTCCATTATAAACTGAAAGTCACATTTGTAATGAACGTACAATTGTCTTTGTAAGCATAATGAGCTGTATTCCTCTTTGACGATGATTGTTCCAAGGAAGCCATGGAAATCGACTGTGGTGGACCGGTGGATCAAAGACCGCGCATTGAAGTTTCCTTAGTTCCCCCAGGAAGCCATGGAAATCGACGATGATTCATATACACTGTCTAAATGGCATGCATAACAGGAAATAGTACAGTATCATTCTTCTGCCTTGATGGACCACCTAGATAGATGAATGATTCACTTCCATTCAAACTTCAGTATGCTAGATTTTCTACTAAGAAGATAATATTACAATAAATTTGCTTGGTGCTCCTTTTTTCTACAGGATATTGTGCATGCCAACTTATTCCGGACCATAGACTTATCCTGATCTGTCGATAACCCCACGAGTGAACTAAAATTAGCTACCACATTTTCATATATTGGATGTTTCTTCCCATGTGATATATTAAACTGCAGTTGATCTGGTGGCCGTATTTCATTTATGCAAATACGAAGGAACTTTAAGCTCCGCTTGAGAAGAAAGTCTACGTCATCTCATTTTCCTACACGAGGAGTTAGTCATGGAGCCTAGGAAGCATCATGTTGTTTGTATTCCTGCTCCGGCCCAAGGCCACATAAACCCAATGTTCAAACTAGCAAAGCTACTCCATCAGACGGGTTTTCAAATCACCTTTGTCCACACTGAGTTCAATTTTACGAGACTAACTAATTCCGTGGCCTCAGATTCTCCCTCTCTTCACAACCTCGACAATTTTCGTTTTGAAACAATACCAGATGATTTGCCCCCAGAGAACAAGCGTGGTATACTCGACCTTCCTGCGCTGTGTGTTGCATTGTCGGGCCCGGGACCGAGGAAGGCACTTAGGTCTCTCTTGCTCAAGCTTCTTGGTCCATCTGATGTGCCTCCTGTTACTTGTATAATTGCAGATGCTCACATGAACTTTACGTATGAGCTCAGTAAAGAGTTGGGCATCCCGATTATGCTTCTCTACACTCCTAGTGCTTGTTCTGTCCTCGCATATTTGCATTATGACGAACTTGTTAAAAGAGGCCTTTTTCCATTGAAAGGTATCTAATATTTTCTGTCATCAATCTTTTTTTTTTTCTTATCATAAGGGACACGGGTTAGCAACTTTCAGGTCGCTCGAGTTGTTTGGGGTCCTGATTAATTCAGTCTAAGTTTTTTTGTGTCCCAAATAAGTTATGACTTATGTAGCTCTTCGAAAATGGAAATGATTACAAGCACTAAATTCTTATTATTCTTTTTGGCAGATGAATGCAACTTAACCGATGGATTCCTGGACACACCAGTCGACTGGATTCCCGGGTTCAAAGGTGGTGCCAAATTGAAGCACCTTCCTGCATTTTTAAGAACAACAGATCCACATGATATTATGTTCAACTACAACATCGAGACAGCAAGTCACGCTGTTGATGCCAGGAGTATAATCTTGAACACATTCGACGACCTAGAAGGAGAAGCTTTACAAGGGATCAAAACCAAGATACCAAATATATGCAGCATTGGCCCTTTATCATTGTTCTGCCAACAAGATGGTCGCGGCATACAAAAGTTTGAATCAAATTTATGGAAAGAAGAAACAAATTGCCTTGAATGGTTAGATAAAAGAAGTCCAAAATCCGTCGTTTATGTAAACTATGGAAGCTTAACTACATTAACCTCGGAACAACTAGAGGAGTTCGCTTGGGGACTAGCCAATAGTAAGCAACATTTCCTGTGGGTGATTAGGAATGATGCAGTGGATGGTAACTCCGAGTTTTTGTCGAAGGAGTTCATGGAAGAAATCAAGGAAACGGGTTTGGTTTCGGGTTGGTGTCCACAAGAAAAGGTGCTTAAGCACCCGGCTATTAGAGCGTTCTTGACGCATTGTGGGTGGAATTCGACTATTGAAAGTATTTCTGAAGGGGTACCTATGATATGTTGGCCATTTTTCGCGGACCAACAAACAAATTCCTTTTATGTTTGTGATGATTGGGGTGTCGGGCTCGAGATTGGGGAAGGTGCGGTTAAGAGAGGCAGAGTTGAAGAGGTTGTGAGGGAAGTGATGGAGGGCGAAAAAGGGGAAGAAATGAGGAAGAAAGCTTTGGAATGGAAGCAGAAAGCAGAGGAGGCTACTACACTTGGTGGTTCATCTTATAATAATTTTGAACAATTAGTTAAGAAGATCGTTGAGAAGAGCAATATAATTTCTCTATCTAAGTAGGAGTATGTTTTATGTTTGGTGTACTTAAAACTGTTTTAACTTAAGATCTCTCTCAATCTGCTTTCACTTTTATCTCTATTCTAATTAGATGTGAGTACCGTCTTAAGTTAATACGATCTTATACAAGGAATGGTGGTATCTTTAATATGCATGTTAAGGTTACGTGTGAAAAAAAATCGTTAAGACCTTTGTTATGTTCAATCACTTCAATACTTCAAATCAATGTAATTAATGTTCTAGTTAATTGATTGATGTTAGCAAAGAGTAGCTAAATATCACATCAACAATGTATGTACTCCTATGCAAACAAGTCTCTTGTTAATGAATTCTAAGACTATATAATTAGAATTAACCGTCATCTTCTTTCTGGCTTAATTTCAATTAAATTTAGTTTAGCTTAGCTCAATTCAATTTAGTAGTTCAGTTTATTTCTTTGCCAATTAACTTTTACCACATCTCCATACAATTTAGCTAAAGCTTCATTCAATTAAATTCAGTTCAGCTCAGCTTCATTCAATTAAATTCAGTTTAATTTTTATATCACTCAAAAAGAACACGACCTAAGAAAGTTAGAAAACTAGTAGTAGCGAATAGCGATCAATCGATGGAAAAAAATTCGCTTTCATTAGGATTTTAATGAGTTCCCTTAACCAAATCACTACTTACGTGAAGAGGGTGATATCGAGACTCGATATAATCCAAGTGACGTGATTTCATTTTCATAAGTGAAAAAAAAAAAGCCAAAAAACAAATAAGGTAGCTATCCTCCGAAAAGGCGAAAAGAGCGAAAAAGAGAAATGACATGACATAAAATAGCGTCACTCACTCACTCAAATTCCACCATTCTCCCAGGTGTCCACTTCCACCCACATCAAACCACCTGGCACACACCCCACTTTCTCTCTCCACCGTAACAACCACCGCATCCATGGCAATCACCACCGCCAACCACCACCACAACGACCACCTCTTCCTTCCAACCTCCATAGACATGTCCACCCTCTCCTACTCCGAACTCCACTCCCTTTCTCTCCTCTCCAACTCCTCCTTATCCCTCTCATCTCTCTCCTCAATCACCGCCACCGCAACAACCACCACCACCTCCTTTACCTCCACCTCCACCGCCGCAGCCGTCTCTCATCACCGTCACCGCCACCACGCTACCTCCGCGACGCCCGAACCGGACCGGTCCGAGTCCCTCTCCATCGTCCATTTCCTCAAGCGCTACCTCCGCCACCGCAACCAAAACCAAACCGAAAGCAAAAGCGAAAACGAAAGCGTAAGAGCCGTGGAGATTGTGAACCGGAACGGCGTGGTGGTGGACTTGGCGGCGTTGGAGGAGAAAGATGATCCGTTTGCCGAGGAGTTTGGCCGGATATTTGGTCAGAGGGAGAAGGAGGAGGAATTGCTGGAGGTTTTGGCGGGAATTGATGGGGATTGGTGTAGTAAGAGGAAGAAGAGAAGAATTGTTGATGCTTGTTTGTTAGGTGACGCGTTGCCGGTTGGTTGGAAGGTTGTTATCGCTTTGCGGCGTAAAGCCGGTAGTTTTTCGCCTTATTGTCGCGGTTACATCAGGTTCTCTGAGGCATTCTTTCATGCTCAACGCTTTTCCTGCTCAATTTCGTTTTTGGAATGATGTTGTGGATGTTTTTTTTATTTATTTGCGAGATCATTGTTAACTGAAATCGTATAATGTGTTTCGTTTTGCAATTGAATTGAACCATTTTGCGCCAATATTCTAGGTTTGTGAGATTGTTAGTAATTGAATTGAGCCATTTTGCGCAATTGTTCAAGGTTTGTGTGATTGTTTTGTGAGATTTCTCGTAATTGAATTGAGCCATTTTGCGCAAAATTTCTAGGTTTGTGTGATTGTTATGTGAGACTGTTCTTCATTGAAAAGATGTTGTAGACATCATTTCAAGGCTGAATATGTAAACTTCTTGCTACGATTCCCTTAGCCGATTTTTTGCACTTATAAATGATGCCTGCATGGGGGGGATTTCAGGACTTTCATATAGCTGTCTGTATTTTGGAAATACTACTTTGCATTTCAGTTGTAGATATTTGCATTAGGGGTATGGTTACCTTATTCTAAGAATTTGCGTACACGATTCAATAGCTTTGTTGAGGCTGCATCAAGCCATAAGATGTTCAATCTTGATATTGATGAACTCTTAAATTGAGGAGTGGGTTGAAGAACTTTATCGACTTGGGCGTTGTTTTGATGTGATATTAGGAGGGAATTTGATGGAGCAAGAGTGTTGTTCTTCCATTTTTTTCTCTATGCAAGAGCGAAAATTGGATCCCTCCAGTTCCCTCTAACAATGGAAATTGCATCTCTCCTTTTTCCCCAACCAAATGTCTCTCTGATTGTCCCACATTGATAGTAAACTAGTAAAGAAGATAGTTGTTCTATAAACCAAGGAGTTGCCAACCCATGACCCTTTGGAATGAAACCTCATTTTAGATTATAAAAGGCGCTCTCATTTCTTTGTGGGGGTGGCACAGCCTCATGGTATGAATTTCACAGCCTCACAGGTGTGTGTAATATGTGCTCTAATGCATCTGTTGACGTGTTGTTTGGTATGAAAAAACAAATGTAGAGCCACTCATGTTTTGCTCATATTGTTATCTTCTTAATCTTCTGGTGAATTTTATAATTCCTTGATTCGTCTGTTAAATGGCTGCAGTACAGTCGCTGTTGCCTTTTAGTTTGCACTGCACATATCATGCGATGGCTTTTCTTGGTGCAGTCAGAATTTGGTTATGTTAGAAAGAAATGTTTGATTATTGGATGATAGATGAATATAAGTAAGTGATATGAATTGGGAAAAAACAAATTATATAGTTTGTTCACTATTTTCTTTGGCTGTATGACTTCTCATTTAAAAATTACACTTGTTTTTGTCTTATAGTCCAACTGGAGAACACCTATCGTCCTGCAAAGAGGTTTCTTCATATCTAAAATCTTACTTCGGGATTAATGATACTGAACTTCTGAGGGATAGTAGAGGAGATCTTCAACAGCTACAGAGCGTGGATTTAAACAATGTAAGTTTGTGTCCTTCACAGTGTATGGTTCGATTTGCAAACTGCTATTTTAATGGATATGCAATACCAATGTTCAACAGTTGCCATGCTTAAATTCAATGGACGAAACTTCCATGTTGGATGTTTCTAATGCCTCTACGTCAAATATGTGTTTACCTATTGCCGCTCATGAGAAGGATGTCTCTATTTCTAATGTTGAGAATCTACCAGATGTTCAAGTATCTGACGTTTATGAATGTCACACATGCAACATAAGTTTTGATGTAAAGGACAACTATATGCAACATGTGCTTTCCGCTCATGAAAGGACAACAAAGAGGTTCAGACTTGGTTCATCTGTAGGAAACAAAGTAACTATTAAAGATGGGAATTATGAATGTCAAAAATGCAATATTAGTTTTGATGTAAAAGATACATATTTGGAGCACTTGCTATCGACTCACAAAACGAAACCAAAGAAACGCCGACTTTCTTCGTCTGTGGTTGAAGGAGTAATTATGAGAGATGGAAAGTATGAATGCCAGTTCTGCGATAAGATATTTGATGAAAGACGCCGATATATTGGCCATGTTGGAAATCATGTAAAGGGCTCTATCAAGAGTACTAAAGGTTCACTTCTTGAATTGTCTGGCGCAGCAGAAACACCCCGCCTGGATTGTTTGCCAACAGAGATTGATAGCCTGAAGAGGGATGCCTTTATAAAAATTGCACAAAATACTATTCAGGATGAGCCCCTTTCTGTGCCTGAGAAAGAACCTTCCTGTATTAATATTATCGATAAACTTTGTATAGCTAGAAATTGCAATGTTGGGAATGCCAACAGTGTCCTTGAAAAGAACTCAAGCTTCTGTGGTGCTGAACTTGGCATAGGAAAGTCTGGAGGTGTAGGGAAAGCTTTGTCTTCGCAGTTCAATCCTTGCAGTAAGGTTAGACGGACAAAAAATGCTTACCCCAGAGAAACAGGGAAAGACAATGGGAAAGATAAAACCCTGTTGGAATTGTCTCTATCTCCATTTAACAAGGATAGAGAGATATCGGTAGACATTGGGGATATCAATGGTTCACTGCCTTGCCTTACGAAAAATGAAATGGAAAAGGTCAGTGTTGAAGATGGAGATGATTTTTCTATGGAATTCTTGTATTCATGTGATAGAATGAGAGGAAATACTATCAGTAATGGAGCTACCAATGGCCCGGTTTCTTGTCAAAGTGATATTGAAGTTGAAAAAGATGGTAGAGAAGATATAACTTCTTCAAAGTTAAAAACCTGTAACCTGGTGAGTGTGACTTTTGTGCCAGATGGTGAAACAAAGAAGCAATCATTTACCCAAAAGAATTCCACTAGTAACAGGGTGGTCATGTCAGCCTCTGCAAAAGATGGAGGTTCTCCTAAAGAATCTGACGGACTCCAGGTTAATTTTTTATCATACAATCAGAAACCTGATATGGATTCCGCTGCAGAAAATATTCAATCCAAGTGCATGGAACACGAGCCTGAACTTGCACAGAGCCATAATGACGGTGGTCTTGCCACTGTTACTCGTGATGCTCGTACTTTTGGCTGTGCTGCATTGTTGAACTCTTCTTCACCGTTTGATGAAATATTTGAAAAGGTAATTTCTAATGAGAAATGCTGTGTAATTTTTACTTTTTAGTGAATCCTGATTCCTGACATTAAATCTTGATTCTTGTGAGTGCTGAACCTATGTTACTCTTCGTGTACTCGTGTCTAGTACTCGACCTTTGGACACGAGTAGGACATTTGGACACATTAGTTTAATTTTTAAGCAAAACTCACATGGATTTTTCAAAATAATAGTCAATTTTGGGACTTGAACACGTACATGTGTCAGATCCTTCAAATAGAGCCTGAGTAACATAGCTCGTGACATGGTTACCAGATACGCTATGAATACGCCCTTACCAATTCACGATTCGCTCTTACAGAATGTAGAATGTGTGTTATGTGTATTTTTAGTAAGCAACATGATAGAATTCACTCTTAAGTCTTAACGATTCAAGATTCGTAGGGCACCAAACCAATCCAGTAACCATTGCTCGTGAATACCTATACCGGGTTTACTTTTTTTATGAATGATGTCAGACTATCTCCTCACAACTCTTGAAGGAATAGTAGTTGTCATGGTCCTGGATTTCTTGTGGATACTAGGCGTCTATAATGCATGTCTAATTTTTCAGTATTTCTTTGACATGAGACGTTCATTTCCCAGTTTGCTATAACCTTGTTTAGATGAGCTCTTGTTTGGAACAAATAAACCAAGTAATCTGATGTTCTTGTTATCATGAACAGGCTGGACAAAATATCTGCAGTCTCGATTCAAACCTTGAAAGTGGAAATGGATTTGAGTACATGAAGTTGGATGAGATAGAACCTCAAATGTACAAGTACAATGCCATGAATGATGAAGACTCCATTTTCCTTCCTGAAGTATCCATGGGTCTAGATAATGATACAGGGTTTGACCTGGGGTTTGGTGTCTCTTCTCAATCGGAGTTTCCTGAACCAATTGCTAACGGAACGACGACAACGATGACTTGTGTCTGGTGTGGCTCAGAGTTCTCCCATGAAGTAGTTGAGATGGACCCACAGCCAGATTCAGTTGGTTTCATGTGTCCAGATTGCAGGTCCAAGATCTCCCAACAATTCAATGATCTTGAAAGTAATTTCTCTGTAAATCCTTACTACTCTTAAGTGTTAACTTAATATATTCTCTTTTTCAAACTTCTTACTGTGATTATCTGTATCATAGCATTAGCGCTTGTAGGTAAGTATCTGCTTAACCTTGCTTTAGGTGCTGTTGTAGTCATGCTGAGGATATCGGCTTTGATGTTGACTAATGAAAATGGGTGGCACAAGTTTCGTAGATATTTCGTGTGTTTATTCTATTCCTGACTTCCTGATCTTTAACAATCCACCAGAAGGCTGCTAGCTTCTTGTATGAGCAACATTTTCTTATATTTATGTTATATGCTCTGTTTTTGTGCGTGATATGCTCTTTATAATTGTTGAAGATCTTTGGGTTTCCCGAGAAAAGAGGAAGGTTTCATTATGGTAAATACAGATAGAAATCTTTTGTTGGGCACCATGCTTGGAATTGAATGTATTTGCCTGGAATGAATGTGCTAGCCCCTGTATCGGTCATATAGCTCAGTTATCTAGTTTGGCATCCCTTAACGTATTGGCACGATAAGCTGAAAATATATTTTGAATTTGTCAGTACATCACATAATGGTTGATATTCAGTACCATTCAACCATACAACTTATCGATTTCTATTTCCGCTTTTCTTCCTAACCTATGATGTATATTCAGTTGTACTTCCTGAATAAGCTTATTTCTTATATGTTCTGTTGATGAATAATACTTCCACATTTGAGTTGGTCACAGTTCTAGTGAGAGGAAAGTCAAATGATGCTTATTTTCATTTGAATGGCTCGAATGAAACGTCTGTATTTATTCAGCAATGGATATCTCTTGCATGATCAGTCCCGACTTCTGAGAATGAATTGCAATCAGTCTATCTCCTTTCTAGGCTATATGGATTTGAAACACTTTTGTGTTTTCAGTTATTCCATTTATTTGATGCAGTATACGATCTGGACAGTTGGTCCATCATGATTCGATTGTCCTTTTCATATATTCTCTTATCGAAAACTCCTTCAATGTATTGTTGCATTTAATCTTATTATTATGCTTTGGCCATAGTTGAGTATTGTATGTTTTTTCGGTTGAATAAATTGAACTTGGGGACTTGAGATCAAGTTTGCTGTAGATCTGATGTGATCAAATATTGAGAGGTTTGGGATCTTCATATTCTGACATGTAAATGTCGGAAGCCTAATTAACTGTGATTTGTTGAAGAGGCTCTCCTTACTCTGAAGGCCATGGCTCGGTTGAAGTAGAAAATAGTAAAATAGTTGCTCAGAAAGCAATAGTAACACGACTCGAACATGTGGAGTGTTGTTGAACGGAAGCATCTCTGGCAGAGTGGCAGACTAAAGAAGTTTATCTTGATGGATGTCTAAATTTACTCCGATTCTCTCTTTCCTAGCATCAGTGTTTCACTGTACATTTCACTGTTTTTCATTTTACCTAATCGTATTCTTCGTTACAGCATAAACAATAACGAGCAAAAATAGAAAACATAAAATAGTCACACCCAAGTATTTTCTGGAAATAAAGTTACACACTCAAAAAACGAAACAAAACTGCTTAAAAAGAAAGCATGGAAATCCCAGTGGAACAAAGGGACTAATAATTTCGAGACTCGTATGGAAACAAAGATTATTTTGTTTTTGCGTGTTGATATACCTCGTACATCTAGTGCTGCTGATTCACAGTTGTCCTCAATAGAATTACTAATCGAAAGAGGAACAAAATTAGGAACGAAGTTTGTAAAGGAAAAACGCTTCTTAAGAGCCTTACAGTGTAAGTCAGCAAAATTACTAATGTCAATCTCCATTCTCCAAGTACACAGTTTACAAGTTTACAGAACCAGTTTGAAGGACATAAATGCAGAATACCTCTAGAGAACAATACAACATCCACAATGGTCCAAAACTTGGTATACATAGAGTTCTAGATGATCATACAACATATCGGTAAGTAACATATCGTCCCGCAGTCTCACTAGGCCGGATAATCTTCACAACTTGTCCACGCTTCAGTCCGTAATATCTTGCAATCGGATCATTCATTTGAATTCTTGGTAGCTGCACTCGGACACCAGGTAGCAGGATTACCACAAGTATTTATAGAAATTACAAGCAAATGTCATAACATCATGATGCTCAGAAAATTACAAGAGTCGTACACGCGAGACACTAATACAGCCACAGATTAAAACGACCACGCCGTACAGTGCGCGCCTCATGCAAATGAGACATTCTTTTCATAAATTAGTATTTTCAAAGCACCAAAAAAAAATAGTATTTTCAATATAAAATCTTGTGTATCAATACTAGTTCTTGGATGCTAGTAACACGCAAAATCAGGATATTAGGAGGAAAGTAAAGAATGAAAAGGAACCAAAAAAATCAAATTTGCATAGAAGTAAACACAGCGCGCTGACTGTATGCACAAGGTGCAACTAAGGGCCTCGGGCATTTTGAAAGCCTCATTATGCCTAGAGCTCAAGTGTGCCAAGACGCACTTATTAACTTAAGGACATCGCTTTTGTGGCCTTACAAGGTTGCCTGCCTAAAGGAGCAAGCTAAAAATAAAAATCCACACCAGTATGAGAATTGTTTGATGTACTAACCTGAGTTTCTTTCACAGTGTACCTTTGGAGCAGGGTCTTCTTTTCCTCGTCTGTTAGCAACTGATGTTCAGGAACAAGAACATGTTCCTTGATATTAACCAATAGCTCTGCCTCCTGATTTAGTAAACGAAAGATAATTACGAGATATGAGCAAAAAATGATATGAATTCTTCTAGTAACTTTTCTATATCTACCATCCGCTTATACATAGGACAAAAGGGGTTTTATAGGTGCCAGTGATGTGCTAATTCAAAATCAAGAATAAACCAATTATGTGTAAGACATTCAGATTGCGCTCTATAGTAGTCTAAGAGTGCCTTTCTGCATAATAAAAGCCGAAAAAATTATCTAGACTATCCTTAATTCAAAACAACATATAAAATATGCAAACTCCTAACTAGAGATTCAACAGCTAATACTAACGTATGTACTTGTTATTTTCGAGTGTTTATACTTTATAGAGCTTGAAGTTTATGTATACTTTTCTGGACTATGCTACCCAAAACTGTCAACTAACAGAAACTTGGTCTTAGGCGGTGGATCAAGCGACGCCAGCTGCTCTAAAATTTTTCCTATTTTTCCCTCTAATTCTTTTACCCAGCCTAATCGTTTTGAGGTGCCTTAGGTGGTAAGTCAAGCAACGTCTTTTAAATCTATCAATCACAGAGCCAAAACTTGCTTGATTGTAGAAAACTTAATTAAAAGGAAAGTGCATAGCTCACCTGGAAAACTTCCACGTGGAATTTAGAAGAGATTTCACTAATACAAGTCTTGGCAAACGGGGTTAAGTTTGTTTGAACTACCAAAATAGCTCGTGTAACATTCTCATTTTTCATGATATTGGTGTAGTTCTTTATTGTTTTGACTCCAACCTTCGGCTCCTCAGGAAAGAACACATATATCTGCAACAAAGTAACTGTGAAGTAAGTGGAGACTCACAAAGTCACAAACCAATAAAAGAGTCATATCACAAATCACTTTATAAAAAAGCGACTCTCAGCTTCAAAATCAAAATTAAACAAATAAGATAATCCTAGTTATATTTGATAAATGAAAAACCTGATCAGAGCTATCATTTCGTCGAGTCTTTTGAATCGAAAGGGCATCCCTCTTCAAGTAATCACCGTATTTCTCCATGAACTGATGCTTCGTCATGTTGAGCTCATAGTCAGAGACAATATACGCTCTGTCATTTAGCATCTGCATTATTGTCCTTTGAATTCTGTATAATCTAGTACTCTCTTCATCTGAGGTGGCCATTTCTCCAACGCCTGCCAGAAACAATTCTGTATCAATCGGGCTATAAAACCTAAACTATTCTGCAACTAGTTTGTTCTTGTTCTTGGGAGTAAGGTTGCCTAATTCGATAATAGGCCACATCCGACTCACAATAGGTTTATAATAGAGTGTCCAATATATAGATTCTAAACAAGAGCCGTGATGGAATGCGCTCAAACCCTTCACAATTAGAAATTTGTTGAGGTTGGGACTTGGGAGCTTGAACATTGTTACATTGCACAACGAATTTGCTACCAAACGGATAGACGAACGCAAAATTATACTACAGCAATTAAATCACTTAATAAAGAACACAACGTGAATTATACTTCCTCCGTCCCGGTCATTTGTTTACCTTTGGTTTTGGCACAAAGAGCAAGGAAAGAGGAAGGGGCCACTTATTGGATGAGACGTGGACCAAATTGATTGTAGATGAGACAATTGCCAATCAAAGGCCTTCCTAAAATAGAAATGTAAACAATTGACCGGGACACCCAAAAATGGAATAGGTAAAGCAAAATTAATAATTGGCCCGGACCGAGGGAGTATATTCAAGGGATTTTCTTGAACTACATGACAAAACTAATAAAGTTTCTTTTTACCGTTCAATGTCCATTCCAAACCAAAATTACAGCTTAACACACCAGTAACCATTACCCAGTTTAACAATCTTGAATAAGCTATTCACAATAGCTTCAAACTACTCCCTCCGTCTCAATCATTTGTTTATACCTCGTATTCTTTGTTAGACATATTTTAATCAAAGGTAAACAATTGAGACGGAGCACCCAAGAAAGATTAAATCTTTCGAAAGAACAAATAAAACCCTAATAATCAATAATTGAAAGAAACTTTTAAGCTTGCTAAAATCATGAAAAGCAACCAAGCAAACCCTCAAATAACGCATCAAATCACACATAATAATATCCATATAATACAATAAGCATTGAAAATACATGAATTAATAAAAATTAAACAATAAAGAAGGCAGAAAATACCTTATTATTAAAAAGAAAAGGAAGAACTCCGTAGTCCGTATTTTTTGAGGGAGGCGAGAAGAGAGACAGATGAACTGAGTTAACTGTAAAATGATGTCTTACAACAACATTAGTTTATTTATACTTGGTACTTGGCTAGTAGCACCACAACGGGCACGGACACGGACACGATACGGACACGTGATACGGCATCCTATGAAATTTAGGACACGGGACACGCCTTTTGAATTTAATAAAATATATATTTTATGGTTATGAGTAATGTATAATTTTAATTTAATTTTGTAATGTATTTAATATTAAATTTAGATAAATGAAGGTCAAATTTGACCCTATAACTATAACTATTGTCATTTCTCACCCAAACCTATCTTTTAATCGCTCTCTTTTGAGATTTTATTTCTCGTCTAAACTATAACATGATTAGGTATGTGTCCGACGAGTATCGGGTGTCCGAGTGTCGGACACGGTGTCCGACACGGTACGGCTAGTTAGGAGGAATGTCCGTGCTACCTAGGTAGTTAGTACGGAGTTCAAGTTAAGTCTAGGAAAATAACTGGGCTTGGCCCAACCTTAAACATGCCTCGTTTTTGACAAAGGATCGTTGGAAAGGTCGTCGACACATTATTTCGAATTGTTGACAATTTAATGAATATCCCAAATTACCCTCTACACCCAAGACATTTTTTTTTTTTTGGATGACATGGGAACCTCAGTCGCTACCTTTGGTGTGCAGTGGGTAAATCTCCGAGCATACGTGATAATCCGCAAACCACGTACACTAGGTTAACCACCTCCTCTTATGGGGTGACATACTCGAAATCTAGAAACCATAGCACCAAGCCATTTTATGGCCCAAGATTGATCTTCGTAAGGCTGGAACCTGTGACCCTCGCGCGAAGGTGGCACAGGTTTTAACCACTAGACCACCCTTGCGGGCACCCAAGACATTTCAATTCAACTAGCGACGGACAATTTAATGACATCGAAACTAACAACTATTAACGAATAACAGGCAATTGATGAACCTTGGATAGATCCATGAATTGAAAAAAAAAAAAACGTAAAACTAATCGCGAAAATGAATCGATTTTTCGAAAATCAAAACAACGAATTACTAAGTGAAACAACGTTAAATTAATCGAATCGTTTTACGTCTAAACCTAGGTCTGAACACGGAACATACACATCCACACCAGGGCACACCAGGTTTGCACGTATATGTTCCACGTACAAACCTAGGTTTGGACATGGGAACTTCATATTTGAGCTTTTGTTTATTTAAATCGAGTCATTGTACGTACGTCGATTAGTTACATTGTCACGATCATTGTAGGTACGTCTGATCGGCAGAAAAATGCTTTGTGAGGTTCCCTTTTCTTATTGGAGAATATACGTAACCGTCGAGGCTGAAGTTATTGAATCTCAACCTCTTTAGCTCCTCATCCCATCGGCATGCCGCACTCTTTCTACATACAGAGTTACATTCTTATCTAGTAAGTGTATTTTTATTGAATGATTACGCTTAATTGGGCCGTTTATCGAGGATCAAGTCATGGTTAGCCAACTTGAGTTAAGGTCTACTTCTTCTAATTGTTTTATTTTATTCGAGTCGGCTCAGTTGTGGATATACTGTTGATGCAGGATGACTGCATGTAATACATTATAAAGGACTCTGGATGCGCGCGACGTAGAAATGGATTTGCTTCATCTGTATCTGATGATCTGATCGAAGTTGGCGTCGAGCGATGCTGTTTTAAGCCTCAGGAATGTAGACGGTGTGTTTTAATTCCAGTGTGTGTGTGTCTTGCGTTATACTCCGTACAATAACAAGAGCATCTGAATGGACGAGTATCAATTTCAGCATCCCTCTAAAATGGTTTTTCTTCATATGTTAGTGTGCCTTGTAATTTTAAAATCCTATTGTACTTGTCGTTTTAAGCTTTATTTGAGATTATATGCGTGCTTGGTTTAATCATCTTTTCGAGAGGTACAATTTGAAAAAAAAAAAAAAAAAAATTTGTCAATTTGGAACTTGTGACCAAAAGATATAGTCCCTTAAAGTTTGTAGAGCTAAAAAAGCTAAAAAAGCTAAAAAAACTGAAATACAATAACTCGCAACCACGAGATCCAAATGCAACCATTTTATTTTTAAATCGTAATTCTCGAAAAGATGATCGATTTGAAAAAAAAGAATTGTTATTTTTTGAACTCGGAAACACAAGTTAGGACCATTTAAAGTTTTCGGAACATAAATGAGGATTTCATGCAAAGTGTCAAACTTCAAAGGTCACGTGAATTTTCCCTAAAAAACACAAACAAAGCCTATAACTATAAGTACCATTGATTACCTTTCCCTCCTATATCCAAATTGCAACCAAACAGCCCCTAAATGAACTAGATAGTACTCCCTATCTCGAATCCAAAAAACACGCACAAATTCAATTTTCCTCTCATAAAAGAGGTGGACACAGGACTGTTCAGACTTAAAATGAGGAAGTAGCAAACTATCAAATCGGAAAGTTGGAAATGTCCCGTGAGGCCCCGAAGTAGTACCTCCACTTGGTCAATAATGCAGAAGATGATACTAAAAGTGTCATAACTGACCAGCAGTATGCACAAAATCTAAAATAATGGAATTGGTCTTGAAACAGATAGACAACAAACATCATACTTCAATATTCTAAGGCTAAAACATTCTTACCTTGTGATGCGTGCCATTTTCATACGATTATTCTACTCTTTTGCACGCATTTCTATG